>CAUYLG010009286.1:0-174828 GCA_963573385.1 Cacajao melanocephalus
GACACGTGTGGCTCCTCCGCCGGGAATCTCCCAGTTTGTGGGCCACAGAAATTCGTCTGAAATTGCGGCGTCCACTCGCTCTCTGTGCTTTCACTGGGAGCTACAATCCTGAGCTGTTGTTAATCAGCCATTTTGGATCTCTCCAATCCATGAAAATTTTGTTATCCCTTTAGATGATCCTCTCAATACTCTACCTTCCAGTTCCTATTAACACTGAAGTCGGCTCATGCTGCTCCTCATCTCAAAGCCATCCAGTGGATCTCCATTAACTCTCTGACCCTGTCTCCTACTATTCCTTTCATTGTTTCTGTCATGGCCACAGTGGCCTGCTTGTGGTTCCTCAAATGTGCCATGTGATTCCCTCCTTAGCTGAAGAACTTCAACCCACGTAATCTCATGGTTTGTCCCTGATCTACTTCAGGTACTGGCTAAAATTCACTTCATAGAGAAGCCTTCCCTAACACCCTATTTGAAACTCCAACTCCTCTCTGGTACTAAGTTCTTTCCTGTTTGTTTTTCTCCTAGGACTTGTCACTTTCTGACATATTAGATTCTTTTATTTCTTTTGTTTATCATCTTTCATACTCAAAAAAGGGCAGAGTCTTTATCATTTTGTCATGCTGTTTACCCATAATATTTAGGAAGGTATAACTAAATATCCAAGATAGCCAAACTTTTTACAAGAAAACTAGATCTCTAAAGCTATTTGGAGAAAAGAGGAGGGAGGGAGAGAGAGGAAGAAAGAGAATGCCAGATGCAAGCTGTTTTACCTTTTGAGACCTCACTTCAGAAGCCATTTAGAGTCATCCCCACCACATACTACTGGTCAAAACAATTACAAAGATTCATGTGGATTAAAAGAAATAAATGTATCTGAAAATTATTTACTTTTTTCTTCTTTGGTTTTGTTTTAGTTTTGTTTTTGAGATGGAGTCTCGCTCTATCACCCAAGCTGGAGTGGGTATATGAGTATGATCTTGGCTCATTGCAACCTCCGACTCCCGGGCTCAAGTGATTCTTGTGCCTCAGCTTCCTGAGTAGCTGGGACTACAGGCACCTGCCACCACACATGGCTAATTTTTGTATTTTTAGTAGAAACAGAGTTTCACCAAATTGGCCAGGCTGGTCTTGAACTCCTGACCTTGTGATCTGCCTGCCTTAGCTTTCCAAAGTGCTGGGATTATAGCTGTGAGCCACCACTTCTGGCCTGAAATTTTCAGAATTTTCTTTTTTGTCTTTAAGAGACTTACTAGAGTTTATCTGATTTTCTGAACCTTAAAACAACCAACTTTTAGAAAATTTATCCTATTTTATTTTTCAAATATTATTGTTACTAATTTTAGTATCTTCCCTTTAGTTTTTGTTCCTTTTATAATTTCTTGAGATGAGATATAATCCCATTTATCTTTAATCTTTCCTTTTAATAAGATATTTTAAAATCTGTTTTTGGATAATTTTAGCAATGTGATAAAACTAAGTTTTGGTAGAAAATGTTTTATTTTTTTCTAAATTAAAACATTTAATATTCTCTTTGAACTAAACATATTTTTTAAGTATCTTATTTTCTAATAAGTCAAGATAGCCTATTAATTTTTTTACAATATTTATTTTTAAATATAATTTATTTTCATCAAAGAAAATGCTGTAAATATTAATTTTGGTCAGAGAAAATAAATATTCTACATTATAAGCTTTAAGGTTTCATTTTGTAGCCAATTGAATAATAGATTTTTGAAGTGATTAATGGACAATTACAATGTATGTTTTCTATTTATTATATTTCATTATTTTATTGAATTTAATTCATCTGTATATTTTTTAAAATGTTTTTCATGAATTTTTAATAATACTTTAAATATTTACCTTCTTTATTTTGGTGCTCTCATTTTTACATAATTTTTTTTTTAATCTGTACTTTTTTTTCTATCTTGGTTATTAGTAATATCACTACACATTTTCTTTGTGTCTTCTTATATTTTATAGCTAGTCCTAGCATCTGTAAGCTTGCATGATAAGATATAAAACTTTTTTATACCATCTAATTTGATGGCATCTGCTGTCAGAAAACAGATTTTATCTTGTTTACATTTAATGTAACAACCAATATTTTAATCTTAATTTATGTTCATTTTTAAATACAGTTTTTTCAAATTAAATTTTACTGTATTTTTCCATCCTTCTAGTTACTCCTGTTTACCTTACTGTTTCTTAGTCTTTTAGTATATTACTTTCTCCTATCACATTCTTTTTTCTTTCACCCACTGAAAAATGAAGAGACAACATTATCTTCATTACTCTTTAAAATACCTTTTTTCTATTTATTTTTATCTAGACCAATAAGGGATAACTGAAATAAAGGTAGCTTCCTCTTACTGTTAAATTCCAAGTAATACAGTCTAAAGGCTCCATTGTCACCCAACGATCCAAAGGCTTGATGGGGCACCTTAGAGTATCACAATACCAGCTCAACACCCACATTTAAAACCAAATGTTATTGTTACTTAGTTATTTCTCTGAGAAGCAATTGTAGACGGAGAAAAACTAAATAAAAAGAAAGAAAATCTTCCAGATTTTACATAGCAAGAATCCCTGTCAGTGCATGCCAGTTATACAATTTTATGTGCACAATTTCAGTTCAGTGAATAGAAATCTGTTATCAAGGAGTTAGTGTGTTCTTCCAAGGCTTTTATAGCTGGCAATTCCTGGGAGCTCTTCTAGGTCTATATCCTCAGATTCTTCAAAGGAAGAAAGGACTTTAGACAGACGCTTCTCCTCAATATCTTATAGAAATTTCAGAGTTATTGCTCCTATTTCTCCCCACTACTAACTTAAATCTATATGTTGAGACAAGAATGATCAAGTTTGCCTAGAAAGAAAGATATTATAATATCTTTCTGAAAATAAGAATAAGCCAATGAGAGAGTGCTCATGTACCAGAAAGAGAGCCCTGGCTCTCCAGGACATCATCAGGTACTTAGACCTATCAGATTAGCAACTCCTTCCTCTCTTTCAGTAGATTCAGTAAGAATAGGCAGATAGAAAATGTGCAGTGATGGGTTGGAAGAGTTGCCTTATTTTTAAAGCATTATTCACTTTTTGTAATTAATTGCAGTTGTTTTTCTGAATCTTAGTTTCCCTACCAAATTATAACATGGGAGGAGGTGTATTACTCTGTTCTCATGCTGCTAATAAAGACATACCAGAGGCTGAGTAATTTATAAAGGAAAGAGGTTTAATTAACTCACATTTCAGCATGGATGTGGAGGCCTCAAAAAACTTACAATCTGGGGAAGCAAACACATCCTTCTTTACATGGTGGCAGCTAGGAGGAGAATGAGTGCCCAGTGAAGGGGGAAGCCCCTTGTAAAACCATCAGATCATGTGAGAACTAACTCAGTATCACAAGGACAGGATTGGGGATAGTGAGTTTCATGTTTCAGTGATCTCCACCTGGCCCCTCCCACAATATGTTGGGACCATAGGAGCTAAAATCCGAGATGAGATTTGGGTGTGGACATAGCCAAACCATATCATAGTACCTCTGGCTGCTCCCAAATCTCATGTGGTCACAATCAAAACACAACCATGCCCTTCCAACAGTTCCACAAAGTCTTAATTCATTCCAGCATTAACTCAAAAGTCCACAGTCCAAAGTCTCATCTGAGATAGGGCAAGTCCCTTCCACCTATGTGCCTGTTAATCAAAAGCAAGTTAGTTACTTCCTAGGTACAATGGAGGTACAGGAATTGGGTATATACACTCATTCTAAGTGGAAGAAATTGTCCAAAACAAAGGGGCTACAGGCCCCATACAAGTCTGAAATCTAACAGGCCAGCCATTAAACCTTAAAGTTTGAAAATGATCTCCTTTGACTCCATGTCTCACATATAGGTCACGTTGATGCAAGAGGTGGGCCCCCACAGCCTTGGACAGCTCCACCCCTGTGGCTCGGCAGGGTACAACTCTCTGCTCTAGCTGCTTTCACAGCTGTTGTTGAGTGTCTGAAGCTTTTCCAGGCACACAGTTCAAGCTGCCTGTGGATCTACTATCTGAGGTCTGAAGGATGGTGGCCCTTTTTTCACAGTTCCACTAGGCAGTGCCCCAGTGAGGACTGTGGGCGGGGGATGACTCCCACATATCCCTTCCCCACTGTCCTGGCAGAGGTTCTCCATGAGGGTTCCACTCTTGCAGCAGACTTCTGCCTGGGCATCCTGTCATTTCCACACATCCTCTGAAATCCAGACGGAGGTTCCCAAACCTCAATTCTTGACTTCTATGCACCCGCAGGCTGAACACCAAGTGGAAAGCACCAAGGCTTGGTGTTTGCACCCTCTGAAGAAATGGCCTGAGCTTAAAGTTGACCCTTTTTAGCCATGGCTAGAGCTGAAGCAGCTGGGACTCAGGGTACCATGTCCTGAGGTTACACAGAGCAGGGAGGCCCTTGACCTAGCCCTGGAGACATTTTCCCCATTGTCTTGCTGATTAACATTTGGCTCCTACTTACTGAAGCAAATTTATGCAGCAGGCTTGACTTTCTCCCCAGAAAATGGGATTTTCTTTTCTATTGCATTGTTAGGCTACAAATTTTCCAAACTTTGATGTTCTGCTGCTTCTTGAACATTTCAAAATTTCTTCTGCCAGATACCTTAATATCTCTCTCAGGTTCAAAGTTCCACAAATCTCTAGGGCAGGGGAAAAATGCTGCCAGTTATCTTTGCATAACTAGAGTTACCTTTCCTCCAGTTTCCAACAAGTTCCTCATCTCCATCTGAGACCACCTCAGCCTGGACTTTATTGTGCATATCCCTATCAGCATTTTGGTCAAACCATTCAACAAGTCTCTAGGAAGTTCTGAACTTTCCCACATCTTCCTGTCTTCTGGGCCCTCTAAGTCTCTAGGAAGTTACAAACTTTCTCACATTTTCCTGTCTTCTTCTGAGCCCTCCAAGCTGTTCCAGCCTCTTCTTGTTACCTAGTTCCAAAGTCGCTTCCACATTTTTGAGTACCTTTACAGCAATGCTGCAGTGCCCTGTGCCAATTTACTGTATTAGTCTGTCCTCATGCTGCTATAAGGACATATCCAAGACTAGGTAATTTATAAAGGAAAGAGGTTTAATTGACTCAGTTTTGCATTGCTGAGGAGGCCTTAGGAAACTTTCAATCATGGCAGAAGGGGAAGCAAACACGTCTTCCTTCACATGATGGCAGCAAGTAGAAATGCTGAGCAAAATGTGGAAAAGCTCCTTATAAAACCATCAGATTTCATGAGAATTCACTATCATAAGAACAGGATGGGGGACTGCCCCCATGATTCAATTATCTCCAACTGGTCCCTCCCATGACACGTGGAGATTGACAACTAGAATTCAAAATGAGATTTGGGTTGGGACATAGCCAAACCATATCAGCGAGAAAAGTGTACTTGATTCTTTTTGAAATTATAACTATTATTTCATACCATACTCAACTGGTATCGTAATGACTGACTGAATTCATCACAGATTAATGCACCTTAAAAAAATTAGTCAAATGAAACAGTGGAAGTGGAGAAGGAACAAGGAAATCTGTAGCTGCTTGTGATCAATTTAGTTGTAAACCCTCTTGCCCTTGGACCTTTCTTAATAGTTTCTGCTTGCTTTTCTAATCTTTCAAGTTAGTTTTTGAATTTTTCTATAATCATCCAAGAGCCAGCTAGTTATTTAATGAAATAAAAGTTGTATGGATGGTGTTACTTTGTGTCTGGTCCTTGGTAAGGGCTGAATAAATGTTGGATCTTACTATTAATAGTGTTTCTGTATTATACGTAGAGATGATGAATATGCAGGAAAAGTGACCTGTGATATACCATTAATACATTATGGCCAAATTTATAAAATTATTAATTATTTTTTAGATATAGTTTTAAAAACTGAGGTTAACTGTGCCAACACGCAGTCCACATTCTCTGCCTTTAAAAAAAAAGAAGTTACAGTATGTCAGGAGATACTACATTATGCCACAATTAAAAATATACTGTGCTTGTTTCATTTCCCAAATTCTTTTAAGTATGTCAGAAACATCCATTTTATAACGTATACCAGAAGTTTATGGAGAATTAAAGTCATAGTCACTAGTTTGTATAATGTATGTAATATTTTAAAAATGACTTCATGATTCCTTATTAGCAAGCCAGTTTTTCTTTCTACACCCTACCCACTATTAAAGTTAATCCATTAGAATAGAGTAAGGAAGAAAGAAGATATTACTAAGGTAAATCCCTCACTAGAGAGAAGAGTAAAAAAATGTTTTTTTAAAGTAGAAGTGAGGGACAGCTATACTTTAAAGACTGAGGGAAGAAGAAGAAAAGAAGCAAGTGGTGAGCTACTTGTGTTCTGACCTCCCTTTTCCAACATGAAATGAAGAAGGCTGCAAAGGTTGAGGTGAGAGTTGAGAGCAAAGTGTGTTTCGCTTCACTTCCTGTTGGGAGACAGCAAGGGTCTGCCCTGCAGGGGGAAGCATCAGATAGGAGAAGTGGCAGGGCATCATTGAATAACTATTCCCTCCCCCCGTTTGATTTCCCTGTGGTATGGAAATGATCTAGAAGCATCTGTGTGCCCTGGGGGAAAGCTGAATACAGCAGGCCAGTGAGATTGTTAGCAGAGGTGGCAGAAAATAGGTGTAAAGGTGACCCTCTAGCCAAGCACCATGGGACAGGCTGCCTGGGCAAAGGATCAGTCCCATTTTAGGAATTTATAGTCATGTGATAGCTGAGGTAAACTGAGTCAGTAGTAAGGGCAACCAGTTCTTGATGAATCCAAGAAAAAACAGATGACCAGATCACAGACCTTCAGATTTCCTGGTGCCTAAAGGTCTGGAATTTCCCTCAAACCTCCACATTATGTCTCCCTTATATCATAAAGCAGTAAGCCCTAGAGCCATATGTCACGGTCTGGAGGGGTATGCTTTTTACATGATGTGAGAACTCTATGTGACAAAAGCTATAGGCTGAGCCCTTATGATAAATGGTAGCTGATAGGATTTAGTAAATCCTCTCTTAAGATAATAGCATGGCTTGCTGGTATGTCGCCTTGCTGAAAAATCTCATTTCAAACATCAAAAGTGAAAGATTAACTATTTTCATACAAATCCTAATATCCCACTAAGCAAATGGATGCTTTAGACCAAAAAGGCCAAGTATTTACTTGGAAGGAGGAAAGAGATTCATTAACAAGTTTGAAAGTAACATCTCTGTAATAGTTATTTTAAAAACTAGTCAGAACATCACCTAAATACTATGGATATATATACTCTTTATTGTACATAGAAACAAAGTTGGTTAGAACTAAAAGAGATCATATAAATTATCTATTCCAACCTCAGAAATGAGGAATCTGAGATCCAAAAAGGTTTAGATAACTTGCTTTGGGCACATATTGAGTATAGGATAAATCCAGACAAGAATCCATTCTTGATTCTCATTCTAGTGCCTCCTCTCCTACCCTTCATCTCCACGTATTTGACTATTCCTTATCCTTGAACACTTACTCATTCATCTATAAGTATTTGAAGACACAATGCTTCATTGATCTTCCTTTTGCAGATTCAATTTCCTGCTTAAATTCTGGCTCTAAAAGGAGCTTGCTCAAAGAATGACTGCTGGGCAAATTATATGATGATCTTAGTAATTTAGAAACATCATGCCAATGTTAGATTTCTTAATTCTATTTTTTAAATTGCAGATATCTAGAGAATTCTTCATTCTGGTCAAGAAATTTTCATGGTAATGGTTTTGATTTTTAAAGAGACTTAAATGTTTCTTTTAAAAGGGAGACCTAGAAAATTCTTCCACTATTATTAATTCTCAGAAAATAATTTAATTGAACCACACTGAAGCTAATTAAAAGGATAATTTCTCATTTTGCTTTGTGGTCCCATGGACTTAATTCAACGGAAGAGGTGTATTTTTTTTTTATTTTTTTGGAGGTAACTGTGCTAAGAGTCAGCATCAGGGGAACAAGATGAGAAATGCCCTCATATTTCTATTCTTCTTATCTCATGACAAAAACATCTTGTACGAGTTTACACTTTCCGAATAATTTTACCCTTTCTCATGCATACTTAAATTATTTCATTTTTATGTTATTAAGTTAGCTTCTTATGAATTTGTTTTAAATTTTGTTTTATATATAATAATTATGTAATTCAGCAAACACTTATTCACTTTTTAAAGTTTAACCATTTTATTTTTGCTTTTAATTGTTATTTTTTTAGTCACAAGTTCTCATTACATTGCCCCGACTGAAGTGCAGTAGCTATTTGCAGTGTTGATTATAACTTATGCAGCCTCAAACTCCTGGCCTCAACTGATCCTCCTGTCTCAGCCTCCCCAAATAGCTGGGACTATAGGTACCCACAGCTACACCCAGCTTTTATTTATTATTTAACAATTTATACTCCTTATTATATGGCAGGCATTACTCTAAATGTTTCATAAGAATTAATGCAGGCACAATAGGTACCCATAGCTGCACACAGCTTTTATTATTTAACACTTTATACTCCTTATTATATGGCAGGCATTACTCTAAATGCTTCATAAGAATTAATGCAGGTATGTACTGTTATACACCTCCTCATTTTATAAGTAAAGATATTTAGACACGGAAAACTTAACCATCAAACTCAGGTATTTGTTACATAGATGCATATTCTTAATGTTGATTATAGGAGCCATGCTTGCTACTAGGGATACTAAGAGGAATGGAAGACTATGCTCTAAAGAAACTTAGCTTACAATGTACTGTTTGGTAGATACAAATGTATAAAAACAGCAGTGTTTATTATTATGAATATACGTAAAAAGTGCTATGGGAAAATAGAAAAGAGATTTCAGAGGAAGGAATATTGAAGTTGTGCCTTAAAAATGAGAATAGTTTCATCTTAGCAGAATGTTATTTAGGAAAAGGTAGAAAAAAAGGAAATACCAGCCAGTCTAAAAGTGCAAGATGTTTCCTGGAAATAGATCCATCTAGTGTGGCTGGGAGTTGAAAAGAAGCGATAATAAAAGAACATGAAGAGTTAGAGCAGGGCCAGATTAAAAATGACATTCAATGTGAAGGGTCAAAATTCTAAATTTATCTTAGGGATGGAGGTGGTTATTTAATTTTTTTTTTTTTTTTAAGATGGAGTTTTGCTCTGTTGCCCAGGCTGGAGTGCAATAGTGTGATCTCAGCTCACCACGACCTCCGCCTCCCAGGTTCAAGCGATTCTCTTGCCTCAGTCTCCCCAGTAGCTGGGATTACAGGCATGCACCACCACACCCGGCTAATTTTGCATTTTTAGTAGAGACAGGGTTTCTCCATATTGGCCAGGCTGGTCTTAAACTCCTGACCTCAGGTGATCCACCTGCCTCAGCCTTCCAAAGTGCTGGGATTACAGGCATGAGCCACTTCACTCAGCCTCTAAGATTTTGTTGTTGTTGTTGTTGTTGTTTTATGCATATAGAGTTATGACTACTTTTGAGTTTTAAAAATGTTAATCTAAGTCTGGCATGGTGGCTCATGCCTGTAATCCTAATACTTTGGAAGGCTGAGGAGGACGGATCACTTGACATTAGGGATCCAAAACCAGCCTGGCCAACTTGGCGAAACCCTGTCTCTACTAAAAATACAAAAATTAGTGGGGGTGGTGGCCCACGCCTGTAATCCCAGCTACTTGGGAGGCTGAGGCAGGAGAATCCCTTGAACTCAGGAGGTGAAGATTGCAATGAGCCAAGATCGCACCACTGCACGCCAAAAAAAGAAATGTTAATCTAGCCATGATGTGAAAAATGAATTTGAGTGAGAAAAGACTGAGGGTAGGGCTACCAACTAAGGGCTGCTACAGCGGTTCAGGAATAAAAGAAAATTAAGACCCTAAACAATGATAGAGCCAATGAGAATAAAATGAAAGAAACAAAAAATATATGATATGACAAGTTTGCCTGACAAGATAATGGATTCATTTTTGGAAACAATGAGTTTCAGAGCACTGTGCCCAAAATGTGGTTGCAAATACTAGTGAGAAAGAAACTGGAGCTAGAAATATAGATTGTGACTCATTAGGAATTATGACAGTGGGAGACATGGGTGTAGAGAAATGGGGGTGGGGATAAATGCAGAGTCAAAAAGTCGGGTGAAGGAGAATGGGATCTAGCAGAAGAGGTGGAAAAGAAAGACAGTATCTGAAATCCAATGAAAAAAATATTTAAAGAAGGAACAAGTGGTTAGCCATCTTAAATGCAACAGAGAATGGTAGTAGGATGAGGACCATGAAATTTGGTAGTTAGAATTCCAATTAGTGTAAAATATTTTTTGTTGTTGTAGCTTTAATTCTGAAGGCTGAATGCACTTTGCTGAATTGTGGCCCTCAAGGATGTCTATGTCTTAATTTCTAGTACCTATGAATGCTACTTTAAATGGCAAGGATTTTGCAGATGGGATCAAGTTAAGGATCTTGAGATGAGAGTAGCCAAGATTATCCAGGTGGGCCAAATAATGTAATCACAAGTGTCCCTATAAGAGGGAAGCAGAAGGAGATATGGCTAAAGAAGATAGGCAGTGTTAGGAATGAAACTGCGCTAAGCTGCTGGCTTAGAAGGAGGCTCAGGAAAGGACCAGGAGCTGATGAATGCAATGAATGCAGCTCTAAAAGCTGGAAAAGGAAGGAAATGACTTTTCTCAGACCCTCTGGAGGATCAGTTTATGTCTCTCACATACACTCCTTTTCCTCACTGCAGCGTAAAGCCCACCAAAGTTGAGGGGGAATGGGAAAGTTCAATATTAACCTGCACTGGACTTTTTAGTACCTGGGATATGAAACTGTTTGTCAGTATGCAAGAGTGCCTAATATGCCTGAGATTTCATGAAGGAATAGCAGACGAGACAGCTAGCAGTGAAAAAGAACACACTGATTGCATCCAGATACTCCTGAATCCCACTCATTCAATACACTACTTATGCTACAAACAATGTAATTATGGCTCATCAACAGTAGAAAATCTTCAAAAAGTTTAAGGAAACACAGAAGTAAATGGTGTAAAACCAGTAAATGAGAATAAAAATTCCCAGGATCAATAGTGATATAGTTTGGATATGTGTTGTGGCCCAAATCTCTCATTGAATTGTAATCTCCAATGTTGGAGGGAGGTAGTTGAATGATTTTATATTTCTCTTGAATGGTTTGGCATCATCCTCTTGGTGCTGTTCTTGTGATAGTGACTGAGTTCTCATGAGATCTAGTTATTGAAAAGTGTATGGCACCTTCCTGCTTCCTCTCACTCTTCTTCTGGCCATGTGATGTTTTCTGCTTCCCCCTTTGCCTTCCACCATGATGGTAAGTTTCCTGAGGCCTCCTCAGAAGCCAGGAAGTGGCCAGCACCATGCATCTTGTACAGCCTTCAGAAGTGTGAGCCAACTAAACCTTTTTTTCTTTGTAAATTATCCAGTCTACGGTATTTATAGCAATGTGAGAACGGCCTAATACAAATAGTTTAATAGAATGCCATTTGTAAAAATTGGATAATTAGATATAACTTTAAAAAGCTAAGTATGAGATGAATATTAAGTAAAATGCAGAATATAAGACCACATAGCAGGAGTCACAAATTCAAATGTCTACCAGAGGTTTCAAAGAAAAAAAAATACATAGTCTGAAAGCGTCGGTAGACTCTAGAGAACACATACTCTCTAATGGGAATAGCTTTAACCAGTCATTGACAGAAGTAGGTGGTGACACTCAGCCCTCACTAGATTTTCCAGTTCTCAACAGAAGCAAAAATAAGTCTGAATCTGTATCTGAAATCTTCTAAGTTTGATGAATTATAAGCAACTGTATTAGTTTGCTGTTGATGCTATAACAAATTCCACATTTTAGCAACTGAATACAACACAAATATATTCTCTTACAGTTCTAGAGGTCAGAAGTCTAAAATGAGTATGCAGTGTATAGTTCCTTCCAGAGGATCCATTTTCTAGTCTTTGCCATATTCCAAAGTCTACCTACGTCCTTTGGATTATGGCTCCCTTCTTGTATCTTCAAAGCCAGGAGGATAACTTCTTCAAAGTTTTCTCCATCCCTCTGCCTCTGTTTTCATGTCTCCTTCTGTCTGACTCTGACTCCTCCAGCATCTTTCATAAGGACCATTGTGATTACTTCAGACCCACCCTGATAATCCAGGATGATCTTCCTATCTCAAAATCCTTAACTCAATCATATCTGCAAAATCCCTGTTGCCATAGAAGGCAACATTTTCAGGTGTTGGCAATTAGGATACGGACATCTTTTGGGGCCATAATTCATCATAGCAACCAATTCCCAAATTGCAGTATGTTAGTCAACATCAAAAAGCTAATTAAATATGTTAATGAGGCAAACTCTTCTTGCACGTTGTCAGTTTGCAATTTTTGGAACTTTTCCTTGGGTTTCTTACCTTTTACTCCTCTCATTTCTTGCTGCACATCTTGTATAACAAAGGGTTTCACACTTGGGAATAGGGTGTACTGTGAAGTGAAAAATGCAATAGTGAAGTTTGTTTTTAATATAATTCTATGAGCCAAGGATTGTGGGGACAATACTCTTAAAAATTACACTTTTTGGGGGGGGGGGTTTAAGGACCTTTAAAATGCATTTTAATATATTTTGAATTGTTTGCATATGATTTTCTAAGGCATTTGTCTACAATATAATTTGTAGTTCTTACCTAACCTAGATATCAGTCAAAATAGACGTTAATGATTTTTAGCTGTAGAAATATTATGATTTATCAAAGTCTATCATCTTGGCAAATCCAAAATATTTATAAAAGCAACATAACATATAGCACATTTTATCTCTGTTGTCCTATTAATGTTTTCTCAGGACTTTTTGGTATTGCAGAAAATGATAAAAATATTTCTGACAGCAAAATCACCATCCAGGACAAGGGTGATGGTCCTAAAAATAATGCATGTGTAGCTCGTGTCTTAGAAGCAAGTTTTGTCTGAAACGGAAGAAAAACCTTTTGTTCTCTAGTTAATTACCTCATTATACTGTAAGTACATAATTCTTTCTGAAGAAACCAACCCATTTTAGGGGAAATCACAAAATATTACAGATTATATATGCAAACCATTCAAAAGTATTAAAGATGTTGACTTTACATAATAAAGGATTTATGCTAATGTGAAAGAATTTAAGCTTAGGGAACCAGTACTTCAGTGATGTTTTAATTTCTGCCCACATAAAAACCCTCTTTTGTTTGTAAATAAAAAGGGAAAATATTTCACTGTGGCATGTTCATCTATTACTTGAACAATCAGTGAGGTCCTGCAGTTAATCACAGTGTTTTCTAATGGAATTTAAAGTTAGAGCTGTACTCAGTTTCCTTGTGTGCAGATATAAAACATTCGCTCACCAAAACCAGCTCACTCTCTTAGCTTTGTGTTTTGCTTCCAGTGTGGGCCAGCTCAGCACTCAAGAGATACAGATTTCCTACTATGTTGTATTTCCAGAAATGCCTGTCTTCCATACAGGTGTACAACTTTTGGTGGTAAAAATTTGAGATGGAAGAGGATTCAAAAGCAAAATCTGTCTGCTTGCAAGATACTCAGGGAAATATCTCCATTTATTAAATTTGACTGCACTATCATATATAAAGTGATGGGAGGGAAAAATCTCTTGAAGCTAGCTTGATAGCTGAATCTACTCCGGCTTTCTCCTTTGTAATGCCTGTGGTTGTCTCTTCTGAGCAGTGTGATTAAAAGCCATTTTGAGTGTTTTGCATTCCTTAGCAGAACCTTCTGTGTAAGGCCAGCTACTTCAGAGCTAGGTGACTGGCTGAAAAAGGATTTAAAAAAAAAATGGGATCCTCCTGAGATGACAATTTCAGGAACTACTCTTATGCAGTAGGGAAATTCAGAGCCACACACTTAAGGAAATGAACTATTTCTTGAAAACTGGCCATTTATCGTTGAGAAGAGGTTACACATTTTCATCTACTCTTAGCATGGCCAGTGAGGTTGTGAATGTTCTGAAACTACACTTCTGTTATGGAGAATTCTCTCGAAGGAAGCTTTTTATTTTCTTCACAAACACAGATGCACACACACAACTTACACAGTTTTTGTGAATGTCAACACTTCTTTTATATTCCCAAAATGGAACAAGTACTGTTAAACAAAAATGTCCCTACATTGAATATATCTGGAACTTTTGAGTGGGGATCATAACTTCTAGTGGAGAAGGAAAATAGGACAGAAAACATTTCAAAGGTACACATACACTGTTGTTATGTAATTGCTGGTTAAAACGTGATGCTGCTAGAAGATGATTATGCTTAGGAAACTTCCGAAAATATATAAAACTGCAAGGGGATTTGATGTAATCAATCACTGGAGGTGAAATATAAAAAGATTTTAACTTTTTGCCTATCATATTTAATTCTAATCCAACCCTAAAAAGGAAGCACCCTCTGCTGGATTATGTAAGATATAACTGTGACCCAAAAGTGAAAAAGAGTGAGTCTAGCTACAATCAGAGAAAGGAAGTATTACTGTATGTTCACATGTATCAGGGTATTCACCACCTGACCTAGATCCAAGACAGCCTTTTGGAGATTTAAAAAATATAGCATTTATTTTTTGTATTTTAGGATCAAGATTTAATATTGGAGACTAGAATGTGTATGAAGACCTAAAAAGTCAGAGAAGCTCATCTTAGCCTAGGTTACTTAAAATAATACATGAAGTATTCAGTCTAATATATATTTCAGTGATTAAATATGTCAAACTCTATATTCAATGGTTAAAGATTTTAAAAGTTTCAAACTAATCTTGTAATTTTTCTGAATGTAGTAGTAAAATGCTAAGTATTTTTCTGATATTTTTTCTTTAAAAATATTAAGTGAATACACGACCAGCTTATATTAGACAATATTCATTTACTTAACAAAAATTACTAAGCAAATATTCTATTTCTTTCTATATTATCGCTCAGGTATTCCATTGATATTTTTCCAGTTTACTTGGTTGTTAATTAGCATTTACTATCGGTCGATGATATCTGGAAGTTTATGGCACTTTAAGTCTTGTTGAATGAGTGAATAACTCAAAGAGTCATAAACATAGACATACATCTCGACTTATACTCAAGTTAAAGTATGGAAACAAGCAAAGGCTGTTCTACATCTTTGCAGCTTCTAATTTAAGCAGAATTTGTTGTTGTCTGGTTGAGTCAGATTACCCTTAGTGTAACACAAAGAATCTACTCTGTGCTGATTATCAATTTATTGAAGATTTTAAATGCTATAATCTAGAAATTTTCCTGTAGTTAGAAAAATCAGGATTCTTGGGGGAAAAAAAAGATTTCTAGCTTGATATGTTTCTTATTGTACTTTTGAAGCATATCAATCAGTTTCTGTATTTTTTTGTTTGAAAAAAATGAAATAATCATTCATCTTGACAATACAGGCTATAATTCCTTATGCATTTATTTAAAAAGTAGGCATAATGGTATTTAAATAAGTCAATCTTAGGCTGATTCAAAGTGGGTAGCAAAATAAAATTAGAATACAGGCCTCCCTCATTTTCTGGGATTCTATTGTAGAAGACTTGAACTTATATGAGGTGAGGACTATATGGACTTTTTGTCACAGATAGTAGAAAAGTATCCTAGGAAAGTTGCTAGAATATTATAAGCACTAAATAATCATTTGTATCAAAATCTAGAATCTAAAGTTAATTTGCCTATCTGAAGCACAGGACAATTTTCTTCTTTTTAATTGTTATTGGCATACTGAGATTCTACTGGGACTTTGCTCGCCATTGAGATCTCTCTATCTCTTTATTACAAGGTTAAATACATACAGCTGTATGCTCACGACATATTAGTGGGCTGGGCAACAGAATCAGTGCAGAAATGGAGACCAATGGGCTGGAATTCCAGTTCTACCTCTGTTTATTATCAAACCTATCACTCTTCTGAGCTTCACTTCCTTCATCTGTAAAACTGGATTAATATATTATTTAGGGCCACTTTGAGCATCAGAAACAATGCCCACCAAGTGCTTGAAAACTTAGGAAGCTCTCAATTAAGATTAAACTTATTATCATTACTTATCCAGCATCATTTCTTCCATTGCCTGGTGATTCCTCTAAGTTCCCCCATACTATTTCACAGCTCTGAACCAATAAGCATATTTTTTAATCTTTATCCTACTACTCTCCATAAATCTGGAAACCTCCTAGTTATCCTTCAATATCCCATTGAAGAATATACTTTGCAATGCTTTTTCTGGCTCTTGCAAGCAGAGTTATGGCTGCTTCCTTTCTGCCAATGTAATTCCTCATGATCTTATTGTAGCTTTTGTCATGGTGTATTGCAGTTATTTTACCTGATGCCTAGTATGCAATAGGTACTCATAATGTATTGAATAAATAAAAAACAGAACTCTGGTTAATATTGATTACATATTATTATATACCACACATTATCAATATTAAGTGCAGAAAAGAATACAAAGAAGGATAAGAAAAGATCTCAAGGGGAAACCAAAAAATGAAAACATGAAAGAAAAGAACGAGCAGTGAGCAATACAAAGGAGTGTAGTATATAATAAATTCCACTAGAGTGATACAGACAGAACTATACAAGACAGCTGGAGTATGAAGAAAGAGCTGCATTAACAAGATATTGTTGAGGTGGAACTGCAAAGACATGTTAAGTTTTAGATGTGAGAGCATGTGAGGATGACAGCACTGGTAACTGGAACAATAGAAAAATATTCAATATAGAAAACATTAATAATAAAAGCTAACAAAGCCTGTTCTAAACAGCATACAAAAACTAAATCCTTTAATCTTTACAACAGCCCTGTGAGGTGGATTCAAATATCACAATTTTGCATATGCAGAGATGAATTTCCCAGAAGGTCATGCGATTTGCTTCCAAGGACACTCAACTAGTGGCTGATTCAGGATTTAAGCAGAGGCGGTTCACCCTGAGAGGCTAAACCCTAACCACTATGGCACACTGCTGTAAATATAAGTGTATCATGAGTTTGAGAGGTGTTTGTCTGGAATAGAATGATGCTGATAGAATTATTCTTAGAATGCAGTGGTTGGACTGCTGACTGTCTCCATATGTGTCTGTCCCTCTGTTGTTAATATTAGTAAAGTGCCTCATTCAGTCAACTTGGAGACTGAATGAGGCACTTGAAGAAGGCGGCTCTGGGCATGGCGGGCTGGTGCCACAAGAGATCTGATGTTCTTCCCTACATACTTGGAAAAAAGGAGACCCACTATTGCCCATAAAACAATTTGGATGGCATATGGCTCAGGCTGCATTGAAGACAGTTTCCACTTTCAAGGTTGTGTCTCATGTTCACTAACAAGTTTTCAATTTGGTAACAATATAAAACAGGGCTTCAATATGCTAGCCTGCAAAGTGTCTCCTGACCTGAGCCCAGAAACACCCTGAGATGTCTAAAAGCCTCACACTCTACTAGATTTGTACTTGAAGGATTGGGATGTATAAGTGATATCTAAATGTCGTTTGCAAAACAAATAGGGAAAGAAAATATGAACTGTATATAGCTTAACCTAGTATTAGTTTAGCTTTCGAATTTTTAGACATAAAAGGCAATATTTGCCATTTAATTAATAGAGCTCATATGTAACTATTCAAGCTAAGTTACAGAGCTGGACCTGACCTTTTATAAATATAGAACAGCATTTTTAGAATTTAAAAATTATTATTTTTAATTTAGAAGGTTAGTGTATTACAATCCAAAGGACAGGAAAGGAGTGACCAGGAAAGTTCCAGCTTCTGGAGTGTAGCCTTGGCTGTGCCATTAATTAGCTAGGTAACTTTTGACAAGTTACCAGCCCAGAACTGTGGAATATTACAGCTTGGAGTTGCATGAGATGTCATCCTTTTCACCTTTCTCATCCAATCAACCGAGAAACTGAGGCCTGGAAAGTTTAAATAATTTGACAAAGAGGTTATGTTTTTGGCCCACAAAGTTCTCATAACATTTTGTGAATAAATGAGTAATAAATAAATAGTCTGTAAAACTCTCACAGTTTCAAAATTCTATGATCCTATGAGACTTTAAGTTTTTAAAAAGAATTTTCCTATCTGTATTAGAAATATAAAAATGTAGATTTTTATGAAAACCCACATTTTCATATGACGGTGTAGATGTATTTAATAATTTCTAAAAATTGACAGTCTGCCTTAAGTGATTAGGCAGATAGTCTCTAATTCATCATGCCTGAGGTAATTCCCACTGACTTCAAGCCTTAAATGAGGTATGGAGGAAAATGAGAAACGAGCCCATAGAGTTATAATATTAAAGAATCACAGAGATTGTAACCATAGAGGATTTTGACTAACTCACATTAATTATCCAATTTGTGAAAGGAATAAAAGAATTATGGAGAGCTAAATTTCTGAAAAATGAGTACTTCCAGTACTCTTTAATAAAGTCATATCTTTCTATTTACAATATTTCCTTAAAAGTTAAATCATTTCTGAGGGTGTTTTATGTGTGCATGATTGTTGATCTATGTTCTATAACTTCACACTCTCAAAGGATGCTTATTCCTTGAAGGAGAGTTTTATTGCCAGTAGAAACTATACAATATTGAGGTGGAAATTGAATTTCTAGGGCAAACAAAACAAAATCAAGAAACTAAAGAAAGGCTCTCCACATACTGGGGTAGTGAGAAATGCCCACTTCCCTGACACAAACATACACATGCACACACGCACTCATGCACAGCAGGAAGTATGAAGGGTAAGAGAGATGGGAACATGATTTGCTGTTGCCTCATGTTCTGTATGTGCTGTGAAAAACACTTCATAAACTGTGAGCACTCACAAGTTTTAACAAATTTGGATGGTGATCCAGTGCTTCTGATCTAAGAGCCGATTTAAGGAACTCTTCACTACTGGACACCTATTTGCCTTTTTGACTCTTTCTGAAATTTAGTTAGAAATCCAGATAAACTGATGTCACTGCTTCTATGAGTGTAAATATTTTAATTTTAATTCAGCTAAATGATGTTGGAAACTCTCCCCACCCTGTCTTCCTAATGTAAAAGCATTATTAATCCATGCAATCATTTTGATCATTGTTTTCCTTGTATTCTATACTTTTTTTCTTTTCTAAGAATATTTTGTGCTTCCCCAAGCCAAAGTTTATAATTCCTGCAATAGTAGAGGACTTATTAATCATTTTAATCCAAGTCACAAATTATCTTATAGCTTTTATGAAATCTTTAATTAGCCCCAAGGTAAAAGAAAAAAGGGTGAGGAGTTTGAGGAATTTAGAATACAGAACCTAATTCACTTGTTTTCAAATTCTTGTCCAATTGATAATGAATTATTTCAGAGGTTGTAAAATCTAAGTTATTTTTAGAAAATTTTGTATGATTTATAAAAACTGAAAAATGAATAAATTCTGGTAGTGATTAAAACATACCAAGAAATAATTTTTAATAAATGAAAATTATTAATTATCAAATATATTTATAGCCTAAGAAAAATTGTGCAATAGTATATAAGGGCTGGAGACAGAAAGCGCCTGGGCCAAAAAAAAAAAAATACTTGAAGTCAATGTAGGTGGTAGACAATCATTTTCACAGGACTTGCATTGGAGAGATCAATTTTTGACCTTCCAGTGTCATAAGTACATCTGACACTGGGCAAACTCAAATCCAGAATAAGCTAATTTCAACATTTGGGATGTCTGGTGTGTGGTAAGTCAAGTTAGTTTATCTGCAAAAAATAATTCTAAAAGTTGCCAAGTTTTGATTTCCATGTGAGAATGTGGATCATGAATCGGAATATCATAGGTGATCACAGGAGATCTTGAAAGGACAAGTCAAGGGAAAGAATGGCAAGAGCCAGAGGGGTGATCTCTCTTGCAGAGAGGGAGTGATAAGAAAAGAGTGGTCACCCAGGAAGAAGGGGCTATGAAAAAATACTTGTCACACCTGGTGGCCATACATTAAACAAACTGTAATTTAGTAGTTTTATGAACTCTTGGGGGATAAGGGGACTGGGTAAGTTGGCAGCACATTGTTTTCAGACCTTTCTCTGAGTAATATTCCAAAAGTCAATCACATGTTGCTTTCAAGGAGCCAGGGGCTGTTTGAGATACACAGAAAGGGGTAAAAGGCCTAGGCAAGCCTACCATAGCATTGACATCTCCAGGTTTTCAGAGAGCAGTAACAGTGTTAAGTAAATAATATGACCATTGTTTCCTGGCTCTCATAGGCTGGACTTGTCCTGAGTTCATCCTAACCAACATTGGTATCTTACAAAGTCCAAGAAGAACAAGGCAGTTGTCCTATCTTTGATACTTCCTAGTGTGTTATTTTTTCTAAGTCTTTTTTTGGATGTATCTCCATTTTACATCTATAAGAATTGGAGCACTTTAAATGACAGCAGCAAGTTCACATCTTGTCTTGAAAATAATCCTTTAGTACCTTGATGAATTATCATGATGACAGCAAAATAGATTTGAAAAGGCAAAAAATCTGGAGTCAGGAAAACCTGACTGAGTTCAAGTTCAGATTTATTGTCTACCCATTAGTTTGCTCTGTAAGCCTCAGTTCCCACAAAAATAAAATGGAGATAATTATACTTACTTTGCTGCACTGTTGTAAAAATAAACACAAATGTAGATAAAGCATCTGGCCCATGGTGGGTGTTCAATAAAAAGAAGCTATTATTAACTACATCCTGTTTCTTTAGGAAGAGTATTATTTGGTTTAGTACTGCACTTTTACTTGGGCAAGAATTATAATTATCAGCTTCTAAGATTAACTGGTACTTATATCTACATTTTTCCCAAAATGAAGGAAAATCTGTGGCTCTTAAAGTGTGCTATTTTTGAGGCAAATTTCCTGCACCGGCAATGGTAGAGGCTTTGGGAGCCACTTTAGATTATAATATTCCATGGTAATTCATCTCGTGTTTTCCAGTGGGTGGTGATGGTCCAGTCAGGCTAGAATAAACCTTCCAAAACCACCTTGAATGTTGGTCAGGTTTGTTCATATTTGAGAGGAGATACTTCTGTGACATTACTTTGCTAATTTTCTTCTCGGCCATATATTTCTACATGGAAAGTTGAATCTACTAAGAGCCAGCTGGGCAAAGCATTTATGAATACATTTTGGTTACATTGGGTACATCTTTTAAATGGGCTTTGAAGACCAATCTTCAAAAGCTGGGCATTTTCCTTCAACCAGGAGAGATTATAGAGTGCTTTTCTCACCTTCTCTCTCTCAGAGGTTTACAACCTGAAACATGAAATACTAAGTTACTACTGTCAGCAGAATAAAAACAGTTCAAAATATCAGAAAATATACTGATACATAGTTATCAGTCCCCAAACACCACCTGATCAATATATCTAGCGGATGTGTTAAATTTTCACCTCTCTAGTATCTACAGACAACTTATGTAGGCCTTCATGAGGGATTCAGAACAGATTCAAATTGCCTATGGAAAATGCACTATTTCATTTAACACACATGCCCCGAAGACCCACTCTGTGAAAGACAACTGTGAGGATAGAAACGAGTAGAATGTACACTCTGCTATCAAGGAATTTTTCATTTGGTGAAACAGATAGCCATGTATATAAAAAACTGTAACACAAAGAAAAATGTTGTTATAAGGGATAGAAGCAATGTTGTGCTGAGTAGAAATCATAATCAGAGAAATTGGGAAGCAACTTACATCCCTGGACTAGGAATAAGCCATAGCATTTCAACACCTGGGTGTAAGAAACACCATGGAAGAAACATCAAGAGTGTGAAAAGAGAGTGCACATTACGATTGGAACACAGACAATCATCTGGCAGGACTGGAGCAGTTCAGCTGGGATGAAAGTAGAAGGACAGATGAAGACCTATCAGAGAAACTTGAATAGGATGTTACATGTAGACTGGAGAATGAGGTGTGAGGCAGGTGTGGAGAAGTGAAAATGGTCTGAGTTTTGTACATGTTCAGTTTGAAATGTTAGCAGAATTTTAGGTCCTCTTTGTCTAAAAAACACCTAGTGTGTTTAGCCTAGAGCTGAGGGAGAAAGACAGAAACAGAAGACAATTTGACTTGATACACCATAGAAGTGGTAGTTTCGGTCATCAGCATGAAAATGGTAGTTACAGTCATCAGCAGAAAGGTTGCAGTTGAAACTATGGGAGTGGACAAACTAACTCAACAAGAAGCCATAGATCAAGACCAGAGGAAGGTGAAGACAGATCCTTGGAGCATTCCTACCTTGAGGGTATAAACCTAGAAAGTAGGGCCCATGACAGACATAGAAAAGAAAAAATTAGGGAAGGGGGAAGAGAATCAGAAAAACACATTATCATAGAATCCAAGGGGGAGAAAAAGCCTCAAAGAAGAACTGGTTGCTAAACAGGTGCTGAATTCTGTACAAAGGCTAAGGGTGACAATATCAAAACAAAAACTCTGTAGTTATGAAGTTGCTGAAGGTACTTGATGCTTTTTAATATAGGTGTCAGTAGAGCCGGTAGGTCCAGTAAAATTGTAACCAGTTGACTACTGCATTGCAAAAAAAAAGAGTCCTCAGATTTAGAGATGATAGAGTGGAAGGGGACTGTGGATTTTCAGGGATATTAGTTCAAAGTGTCTCTTGAGAGATGTACAGTTTTAAGTGTGCTGACTCCCAAACATTTTTTGGCTCAGGCTCTGTGGAGTGTCTTTGTGTCAGGTCCCTGGGAGAGGATATAAACCAAAAGAGCTTGATTGTCTTTAGTAAAGAATAATAAAGCTATAATCGCCTGTGTGTTAGCACAGGTGAGGTCAGCATCATACAGGGTGGGATTGCAAGAGACATAAGCAGAAATTGCCATTTGAAATGAACAAGTGTTACAGCAGAAACAAGCAAAATCTCAAAGTACTCCTTGTGTTCTACCTTTCGCCTGTACATCTAAGCCTGCGAGAGAAAGGAAGGAAATTTGTGGGTTTGAGGGACCTAAGAATACAAATGGATAGAAACTTGAAAATCTTTTAAGATTAGCTATTGAATCTTTGATTTTCTTCCCTCCAGATTAGTATGGCTTTTGACAAACTTATTACCATCTTTGCAAAACAGGCAATACATTTGACTTCTGACCAAGAAGGCCTTAACATTCCCTTCAGCTTAACTACACCTCAGACAAATTTCTTCTACCTATGAGACCCTTATCACTCTTTTCTTAGAGTGTTTACTTTAGAAAGCTTGTAGTTGCAAATTCTTTCTCTGTCCCTTTGAGATGTAAATCTTCTCTCAGCTTCTAGCCAGTTTTACTACCTAAGGAAGTCTTTCTCAAGACCTGAGAGCCATCCCTTTGAAATGGAATCATCAAGCAAGATAAGGTCCCTATCCCCATTCTCTGTAAGATAGCAGGAAGCTAACTTTCCTAAGCAATAAGCATCAGTTAGCAAATACAAAAGGCCTAATTACATTGACAAACCTCCACTCAGTTCCCCTCAGGTACTTTCCTGCTACTTTGCCACAGAGCTTAAAAACCTTCCCTTCTTGTTTCAAAGGAGTTGCGTTTAGTCTCTCCAATTGCAATATTCTTGACCCGTTTTGCAATAGTCTTGAATACAGGCTTCTTTCTCTGTTTAATTCTGGCTGGTGCAATTTTTCTATGATACTTTCAGAAAGCATATTTTATTATTGGAGCTTTGATTCTCATTCTTATTTTTTTAAATATATTTTAACCTTTATTTTGGAATAATTTCAAGCTTACAGAAATATTGCAAGAATAGCACAAATAACCACTATGTACTCTTTAGTCAGAAACACTAAAATTTAAGATTTCGCTATATTTGCTTTGTCTATCTCTTTTTATATATGCACACACACATTTTTTTCTTTTTTCCTTTTTAAACAAACAAACATCTTCTGTACATGCACACTATCTTCCCACGTTGCCTCAATCTAGAAAGGTAAGTATGATGTGCTTTACTGCCAGGTGGATGGACTGGTCCAATAATTTAGAAATGCAGCTTAGTGAAATGGAAACTGAGAGACATATCCTAACCAGCCAAACAGAAGCATTTCAGCCTTTCCCTGAAGCATGATATATAGAATACACAATAATTTAATTTTTTAAATTTAAAATGTCTATTAGTAATTTCTGATATTAGGAGATTGCCATGCCTATCTCTTTATTGAGCTACTTCAGAAAAGTAGATCTGGGTCCTGAGCAATGGAATCTGAGCTCTAGAATATCTACTTGGTTTAGATTCAGCTGCCTCCCATATGTGATAAAGGATAAGGCCATGTTTTTAAAAGTTATGAAATATTTATTGAAAAAAAATACAGCAAATGTACAGAAGCTGCTTTTCCAAACAAAATAACTTGGTTATTTTATTTTTATCCCTGAACTGCCTAAAGGCACCAGCCAACATCATGGGCTAACGGTTAAAAATGAAGCTGTTCTTGAGTCATTTGAGCCCAGAAATATAAAATAAAATAGCAAAAAACCCCACTTTTTGTGGGGTTGAAATGCTATAATTTAAAAACAGCCAAGAGGACTTTTCAGCAATAAATATAGTTGCAATGCTGTGTGCTAACTTTTCAGTATCTCCAAATTTTACTGGACGTTAATACATCCTACAAGGGGTAAAAGGCCTTTTAATGGAAATGCTGATATTCTCTCAATATAGTGTTAAAATAAAAAACTTAAATTTAAAAGAGTCTAATTGGGCAAAGAAGGATTCACAAATCAGACAGCCTCCTGAATCAGAATAGGCTCAGAGAGACTCCAGTGCAGCCACATGGTTGAAGATTTATGGACAGAAATAGGAAATAGATGCGCAGAAAATGGAAGTAATGTACAGAAACAGTGGATTGGTTACAGCTCAGCATTTGCCGTATTTGAACATGGTTTGAACCATTGGTCACCTTTAATTGGCCAAAATTCAGAGATTGACATAAGAGTAGATTAGTTGGATTACATATCCAGTTAGATATCAGTTCACTACCTATGGAGAAACTTTTAGGCTGAACTTAAAATATAAAAGGAGGCAGCTTTAGGCTAATGTAGGTTATACGTATGTCATGTATGTATCTATATGTTATATATATGTCATGTCCTGTATATGTGACTCATACACACATATGACATGACAAGTTTTTTCAGTTCAACATCCAAATCTATTAGGCTGTGGGATAAGCATTTTGTTCAGAATATTTTTACTTACTTTGAAGATATGAGAGGCCAGGTCAGAACCACATGACATATATATATAGGTTATATATATGTCATGTATATATCTATGTCATGTCATATATATGTCATGTCATGTATATATGCGACTTGTATATATATGACATGAAATGTTTTTTCAGTTCAACATCCAAATATATATATAACATATATATACATGACATATATATATAACATATATATATATACATGACATATATACATGACATATATATATACATATATATATATAACATATATATATATATATATATATATATATATATGTCATGTGGTTCTGACCTGGCCTCTCATATCTTGAAAGTGAGTAAAAATATTCTGAACAAAATGCTTATCCCACAGCTTAATAGATTTGGATGGTGAACTGAAAAAACACCATCCCTATTTGCCACTTGAACTTCTCAGTACAGTATTGTCATTTTATAAAATTCCTGATTTTGCAATGGCAGATTTCTGTGGACAACACTTTTACTGGCTGCCATGGTACTATGTTTTATAATAAAAATAAGTCCATGCTTTTATTTTTACTGAAGAAGGTGGTGTCCATATAATCCAAGTTCATGTGGTACAGAGGACAGAATTGAGTAAGAAATAAGAACGAAACCCATACAGCCCTTTCCTCTGATTCGATCATTAAGGCATCAAGGGAAACAGTTGAATGTGTTCTCTATATATACTCCTGAAGTATTATATGAGAACGACAGAACCTTTCACAAAAGTTTATGAAAGCAAATTTCACACTGAATTCTTTTATCATTTGAAGAGGAAGGTGTAACTTGAACATTCAAAAAAAAAAATCTACAGAGGCTGTGTTTGGGTTAAGAAAAAAAAAAGAACACACTCCTGACAATCTTCTCACACCATGTTATTGAGCCCACATTTCTTCCTATTAAATGTGCCCATGAGTTTTTGTGACCATTCACCCAAAAAGGTCACTTGGCATTTTAGCTCCTGAGATAGGGACACACTAGGTGGGTGATAATGACCAGAGAAGTCAAAGGGATAAACTTAGAAGCCACTGTCTCTACAACTTTAAAAACTCAAACTCTACCTCCTGTTGGGGCATAAAATTTTGAAAACCATTTGTAGAGGTATCAGTGAGAGCCTGGGTATAAAAGAGGAATGATGCTTTGCAAAATCCCCCAAGACTGCCTGAGCTTTTTCATGGTAATGAAGAAATGTCAGTGGAAGTTGATGGGGCGTGTGTGCATGTATATGGATGTGGGGGTGGATGGGGCGAGAGGGAGGGAAAGGCTGGCAGACTGAAATTTTACATCTGAAATGTCATTTGGAAATCACTTGTGTACTCCAAGTCCTAAACTCTTCTTCTGCTATTAAAAAATGGTCTGCAAACAGGGCAGTCTGCTGTAAAAAATTGATTTGACAACAGCATTTTTAAGCTGTTGATGGCTGGAAGTTGGCAGCATTTTCTTTCGCTCTGATGTGGTGTGAACAGAAGCATGTTTATTTGTTATTTATGTAACAGCCTGATGGAAAAGTGGAGCATGTGCTTCCCTTCTATTTGTCTTCTGCATTAACCTTATCTTGAGGTCAGGTGAAAATGCTATAGGTACTGATCGCTGCACGTTATCAGCATTATTGCTTAATGTGCCATCAACCACAAGTGCAAGTGGGCTCAGGATCACTGCCACAGTCTTCCCAGAAACCGTTTTTCTGGGGCTAACTTTGAAAATATTTAGAATTGTGACATTTAAAAATAAGGATTAAAAGTTCTGAAAGGAACAGAAGTCATCTACACAGGGCCCTCTTGGCACCACAAGTCAAAGTTTGTTAGAGCTGCAAATTGGAAGAGGATAACACAGAGGTGCAACCCTTTAATGTAATTATCCAGCTCACTGGTACCACCCTCTCTCCACCACTTACTAGACCATTTCTATTTTTGACTGCTATTCTCAGGACGTAGACTGTGACTTTTCAGCAAACAAACACAAAATCCAGGGTTAAAAAGGTGAAATGTATCTGGTATAAAGCATCTTTTAAATGGGAAATCCAAGTTCTTTATAAATTTGAAAAATGTATTTATTACCCAGCTTCTCAAGGGGAGCCTGTTGTTTCATTTTTTTGCTGGGGCTATTTCACCCCACTAGGCTTTCCAAATGGCTATCCACAGATGCTGAGCCTTTGGTCACCTCTGAGTGGTGTTTGGAAAGAGTATTGGGGTGCTGGGCTGCTTTTTGGCCTTCATGTACACAATTCAAGTCAGAACTTTTGATCTTAAAGGAAATAGAGCTTGGAAACAAAAAAATCTACATTTAGTTTGGAATATCTGAAAATGATAGTTGTTAGGAAAAGATGTTAAGCATGGTTTATATGCAAGTTATGATAGATACTTCTCCAAAAAGGTGATATTTAGTGCCACAAGTTGGTTATTTCAGTATTAGAAGTATTAGAAGCTTTGTTAAGGAATTCCAAATAATACACAATGCTGATTATACACAAGGTATTTGCAAGTCCTATCTTGTAGGTGTCAAGTCACAGACTATTTCGTAAATTTTAATAATTAATTGTCAAACACCTTGCTAAATACTACTTCTTTTGCAGAGAAGTAGTAGAGAAAGAATACTATTGGCTGTTTATATTTTTATCTTATTAATAAACAGAATAAAATTATGTACAAAGTATTTATAAGAAATTTATCATCCCAAATCATTGTAATAGTTTTAGATAAATACTTCTGTTTTGAGAAGGCTTCAGAACTGTAACAGTGAAATAAAGGGCTCATGTGGAAAGAACTTTGCAGCATGCTGAAACTTGATTGTTCACACTTCAAAGCAATCCTAAGAAAAATTAAGGACTAGGCATAAAACTCTACTGGCACCTGGGAATACTCAGCCTCCTGCACAACAGAACAGAGTCTGAATTCTGGCAAACAGCCAGCCTCTGTGGCTAAATCTGGAGAGGCTTAATGTACGCTAAAGAACTGATGTACTCAGAAACTATATGTGGGTGTACTTAGCTTCGTGCCACTTAGAGAACTCATTGGCTTCCCTGAATACAAAATAGATCTGGTCATCATGTATTACACCAGATTCTAATACTGCTTGCAAGCCCATAATGAAACCCAGAGTTCATAGGAAGGACTCACCTTTCTCAAGAGATACTTCTCCCTCTCTCTCTCCTTTTTAATGCTCATTTGGACTTCTTAGAATCTCCAAAGCAGTTCTCAAACACTTTAACAAGATGAAGATATACTAGGAAAGGTAATTGGGTGAGCATTACTAAGTGTGAGTCATATATAGTATAACAAAGGCTTTGAGTGAGTCATCTGCCCAAGTTACCATAGCTATACACAACATAACACTGCCTTTCTCTTTGTTAAGTGGACAAACTACCGTGACGTCTAACAGTATCAATAGCGTGTCTTTTTGAATAGCTCATTTTAAAATATTCTCAGTTGTTTAAGTTTATGTCATATATTTTCCAGATTAAGACTCTTTGGAACAGAAACCACTGTTATAAAAATAGGCAACAGATCACTTGCGTATTTTAAAATGAGAAATGCACAGACATTGTAGGGATTTGTTTTTTCATGATAGCCGGGTAATAAAAAATTTTAATACAAAATGTTTCATCTTCAAAGGGATCTGAAAAAATTAATTATTCAATGCAATAGCAAATGTTAGATTTCTATTAAGTTAGCTGAATTTTCTAGTTTCTTTACTTCCTGCAGCATACATTTTCCTATTGCTGGCTTCACCAAAAAAATAACAGCTTCAAATTTCTCCCTAAGCCAAAACCCATCAAATGATTGACAAAATCTTAGCTAACTTGAAAAGTGACTTATATAAAACCTGGTTTGCTATTTGGGGGCATATTCTGCTCTGAGCAAATGAATGCACTTTTTTTTTCCATTGATCAGTGGCAAGAAGTGAATATTCTTCAAACGTGAAACTTTCTTATATAGCTAAATCTCTTTCGTGCTACTATGAGTCATTCCCGAGCATGTCTTTTATTCCTTTGTGATTTTATCAAAGTTCAGATATTTTTAAAAGATCTTGGAATTTTCCAAATAGGGTTCACGTAATATATTCTCCAGCTATATACTTTTTTTAAAGGTATTAGAATGAATGCAGATCCTGACATACCATCTTGTGTTTCACATATGATCAGTCACCTTAAGATGACAACAACTTTGACGTTGCAAATGAACACATTCTCATGTGCTTGAGGCCAAAAAGAGGCAGGCAGTGAAACTAAAAGGTATTGCCTGAATTTGACTGTTGCTTCTATTTGTTGCTAGATTCTTATTAGAATCTGTGTTGATAAATTAATTTGTGGTGCACATATCATAGGGTTGATATTCACTTTGTATCACCAATATGGCTCTATCTCTTATTAAAATACTGAGAAATTTCTGTACAGATATGAAGGAAGCTGTTGCTGCAGACCCTGCCAAATGTATCTCTGTCTTCTGCTGCTGCTCTGGTCCCACACCAGGACTGCCGTTTCTTCTCTCTACTTCGGCAACTGTTAAAACCTTTGCATGAGGAGCTTCTTGGGCTCTATTCCTGAGCCAAGACTAGCATCAATTCTGGTTGGTTGTTGTTTATGCTACAAATATATTTTAAAACACACCCCAGCTTCTGTGAATGGGAAGCAATGAAGTCCGAGTGTCCTGGTTGAATCCTGGGTTCTGCTACTTAGTAATGCTTGGTTTTGGGTGAGTTGTTTACCTGCTCTGTGTCCCAGTTACTCCTATGTACAATGGGAATAAGATGACTTAGCTCACAGGGATTTTTGTGCACATTAAATAATACATATGAAGCACTTAGAAAAGTGTCTTTCAGTAAATGTCCAATCGTGTTGTCACCTTTGCTGCCTGGTGTAGGAATAGAACACAAATTTCTTGAGTGTGAGCTTGAAATTTTTCCACTAGATAATAACCCTCTGGCTCCAATAATTCTGGTGATATAATAAGGTACCAGAGTACAGCAACCCTTTGAGTGAGAAATGAAATCTATTTTCAATTTTCATTTATTTAAAATCATGGTTCACCTGAGAGTATTACATGCTGATTTTCATTATTTACAAGGATGTTATGTAAATATAAAGACTAGAGTTATTACTTGCATGCTATGAACCAAGTAAAATTTAAATATGACTAAAGGGGAAAGCCAGGTAGTACTCGCTGCTACCTAGCACTGACCTTTCAGAAGGGCAACTTGAACAATTCTACCTGCAAAAAGTGCCTCATTAGCTGACCCTACAGCATCTCCACTGTCCAGGTAGAAACAGGGTGGAGCAGTTGGTGAAGGGACCACACTGTTTTTGCTTTATCTTATTGGTGGCATTTACATCTGTCAAAACTGTCCTTCCTCCCTGAGAATGGAAGCATTGTGGATCACACTCCTCTTCAGTCAAACTGATCAGGTCATTTAAAAATTAGCTCCTGTAGGCTGGGCACAGTGGCTCATGCCTGTAATCCCAGCACTTTGTGGGGTGGATCACCTGAGGTGGGGAGTTCAAGACCAGCCTAACTAACATGGAGAAACCCCATCTCTACTAAAAATAAAATTAGGCGTGGTAGCACATGCCTGTAATCCCAGCTACTTGGGAGGCTGAGGCAGGATAATTGCTTGAACCTAGGAGGTAGAGATTGCTGTGAGCCCAGATTGCACCATTGCACCCTAGCCAGGGCAACAAGAATGAAATGAATGAAATTCTGTCTCAAAAAAAAAAAAAAAAAAAAAAAAAAGCTTCTGTATTCAGCATAATTGCCAAAACTCTGTCTCAAAAAAAAAAAAAAAATAGCTTCTGTATTCAGCATAATTGCCAAGCCCTGTCACTTCTGGGGGGTGTGTGTGTGTGTGTTGTGCGGGGGGCGCTGGGGGTTATTGAGAAGTGAGGATAAGAGGAAGAGGATGAAAGTGAGATGCTGGCTAATCTTATTAAATGGCTTTTCTTCTTGCTGTGAATTAAGTATCACCTTCCTTTTGTCTCTACTTTCTGTGGAGAGGGCATGGCATGAATTAGCCACATGAGTAATTGATTACTCTATTGACGCCTACTACACTGCCAGATGTCACAGGTTGTGATGTACCCCTTCATTAATGGACTGTGGATCATATAAATAATTTAAATTGGATGGTGTAAAAATAAACTGGATGGTTAAAACTGGCATGGTATCAGTCATACAGGCAGCCACACTTGTGCATTTTGTGAGTGAAGAAGAGACAGATTAGGCAAATTGCTGTTGGTTACATTTTGAAACATTGTTGAAATAGAAAATGTATTTATTTATTTTTTAGGAATAGCTGAATTCAAACTCTGTTCCTCCAAGTTAGCTGAGTGTAATATTTACTTTTATTATATATTTATTTTTGAGACAAAGTCTTGCTCGGTCACTCAGGCTGGAGTGCAGTGGCATGGTCTTGGTTCACTGCAGCCTCCACCTCCCGGGTTCAAGCAATTCTCCAGCCTCAGCTCCTGAGTAGCTGGGATTACAGGTATGTGCCACCATGCCCAGCTACTTTTTGTATTTTTAGTAGAGATGGGGTTTCACCATGTTGGTCAGGCTGATCTCGAACTCCTGACTTCATAATCCACCCACCTCAGCCTCCCAAAGTGCTGGGATTACAGGTGTGAGCCACTGCATCCAGCCTACTTATTAATTCGTACAAATGAATTGTCCCTTCAAGTAACTCTTAGATGAAAACATAATTACTTCAACAGATGTTATGGTTTGAATGTGTCCCCTCCAAAACTCAAATGTAGCCAATATTTTTCTGGGGCCTTTAAGAGGTGATTAGATCATGACAGCTGCTCCATCATTCATAGGATTGTGGCCCTTATAAAGGAAGATTCCCAGAGCATTTGGCTCACTTGCTCTTCTTCTGCTCTTCTGTCACATGAGGACACAGCATTAACCTCTCGTTGTTTCACCTTCCACTGTGTGAGGACGTAACAAGAAGGCCTTCAGCAGATGCCAGTGCCTTGACCTTGGACTTCCCAGCCTCCAGAACTGAGAGAAACAAGCTTCTGTTATTTTTTAATAGATGACCCAGTTTCAGGTATTCTGTTAGAGTAGCACAGGTAGACTAAACAATACAGAAAATATGATTAAATAACCATCTTTCTCAGCAAACTAACACAAGAACAGAAAACCAAACATTGCACGTTCTCACTCTTAAGTGGGAGTTGAACAATGAGAACACATGGACACAGGGAAGGGAATATCACACACTGGGGCCTGTTGGTGGGTGGGGGACTAGGGGAGGAAGCATTAGGAGAAATACCTAATGTATAGATGATGGGGTGATGGATGCAGCCAACCACCATGGCACATGTATACCTATGTAACAAACCTGCACGTTCTGCACATGTACCCCAGAACTTAAAGTATAACAACAACAAAAAAAATAATAATATCGTGAACAAAATTGCCTACATAGTTTTTAATTATTAAGGAAAGAAAAAAGTGAATGATGCGTGGATACTCAGTAGTTGCAACTCTCAGCTAATACTTTTCTTCCCTATGATTCATTAAGGTCCATGCACAGCAATGGGTGTGATATACTTTAAATGAGAAAATGTGTGATGGACTTTTATTTTGCCTCATCAGGGGTCACAGGATAACTTCAGAAATAGGGTTGGATTAACACCTTCAGTGGCCAAAGCAGTAAACATCATGGAGATATTCTGTGTCCACCTTCCCATGTGTAATGAAATTAAATTGTATGTGTGTAAGAAAGTTGAATGATAGTTTGTTTTTCCACCATGTTGTAGTTCTTTTGCTGTAATATCAAATAATAAAGGATTCCTATTTGTCTTATTTTTTGTGCCCCTGTTTTTCTGGAACATTAGTCTCTCCACTGGATGACTCAGGATTTTCATTTGTAAAAGTATCATTTTTTTTAAACTTCATTTTGTTTTACTGCTCTTGTAACAACCAAATTTAGACTTCTGATTTACAACACTCAGGTGATGCAGATTCATTTAAAAGTGCTGACCCCTAACTGTACTTTGTTTATACTTTGTCTTACCCTCTTTACAAACAGATACAATGTGCTCCCTAGCAGCCAATGTCTCCCTTGCTTAAAACTCCTGTATAGTTTCTTATCGTAATGGTTACAATGATGAGAATGAAGGTGACAGCAAATACCTACAGAGCATTTGCTATTTGTTAGGCTCCATTTAAGCGTTTCTGATAAATTAACTGATTCAATCCAGAAAATGAATCTACAAGGTACTATTATCTCTGATTTACAGATGCAAAAATTGGGAAACAGAGGAGTTGAATAACTGAAGTAAAATCACACAAATACCAAAATGGGAGAGTCAGCATTTGAACTCAGGTTTTAGTTTTAAACTGTATGTAAAATAAAAGCTAAGCTTTAAATTTGTTAATAGAAGAGAATGAAAATAAGAAGACTTGAACACCGAATCTCTCTTCATATATTAATGTTTTTTCACCAGTTTTGTATTTTTCATATATCTTATATACATTTAAAAATCAGATTTATATGTAAGTATTGATTATTTACATTTTTTGAGTTCCAATTGTTCTTTGCCAACCCTTTCATATATGAAATTTATATCCTGAGACTTCGTTATACTCGGTTATTGGTTCAGGAGTTTTTGGTTATTGTTGATTTTGGGATTTTTACCATAGATAATCCTGTCATCTGTGAATAGACACAGTCCTATGTTCCTTTCCAATCTATCAACTTATGTTTTTTTTTTCTTGCTTTGTTGCATTAGCTAAGATTTCAAACATAGTGTTGAGTAGAATTAATGAGCAAGGACATATTTGCCTTGTTCCTGATCTGAGAGAGGACATACCTAGTTTCTTACCCTTAAATAGAGTGTTAATTGTAGGTTGTTGGTGGATGTTATCATATTAAGGAGGTTCTCTACATTCTTTATAAGCTGAGAGTTTTCATCCTGAATAGTGTTGTATTTTGTCAAATCCTTTTTCTGTGTTAATTGATGTGATCATATGAATTTTTCTTTCTAATCTATTACATTGCATGATTGATTTTCTAATGCTGAACTAGCCTTGCATACCTGGGATAAATCCTCTTCAGTATATCATTATTTTGATTGGTACCTTGTTATCCCAAGGGGATTGATTCCAGGACTACCCTTGGATACCAAAAGCCATGCATACTCATGTCCATAATCAGACCTGTGGAACTGCTGATATAAAAAGTCGATCCTCCATATTGGTAACTTTAAATACCTCAGATACTCTATTTTCCATCCACATTTGGTTGTGGAACCCATGAATATGTAGGGCCAACTCTATTTCTTGCAAAAATCCCCATGTAAATGAATCCGTTTAGTTCAGAACCCTGTTGTTCAGTGGTCAACAATATTGTTTTTGAAGAATCATTCTTGAGGTAATTCAAAAGGTATAAATTGGTTGTTAAGCATAGGAAGGAGGCCTATTTCAGTGAATCTCTCTGCTAATCTTGGAGGAGTGACATTTATGAAGCATTGATGTCTGCCATAGTTCTTATGGAGCTGACATGGTTCCACCAATGATGTTAGGTCTCTGCTGCTGTCTTTAGAAATTTGAACTTCAGATCACTGTCAAATTATACAATATGAAATCTACAAATTTCAGGGAAATTTAATAATCCTTTACCTCTTGGTTACATATGACAATATATTCCAAAAACGATTCTCGGGGTAAAGGAGATAATGTTCAAGAAAAACCTCCCAGATTTTGGGAGTTTTACCTGCAAGAACATAGTCAAATCTAGAGAGAAGACATCAAATATAATATAGATAAAAGAGACTCCAGTGACAGTTACAGTGGAGAAAGTCTGGTACTCACCTTTTTTTTTTTTTCTCTTTAGGCAGAAGGAATAATCATGAAATAACGTGAGACAAGGTGCCTCCCAGAGTCAGGCAGTGACCCGGCCTTACCAAGCTTTTAGGCTGGGCAGATATAGACATTTTCTCTCACACTTACCTCCTCTATGTTCATATATGCCTGCTAGACACGGGAGAATTTGAATTGATATCCACTATTCTGCTTATGCACAAGTGTCTGTAGACAAATAGAAAAATCACCAACTAACCTCCCTGACAGGAAAATTTTACCCCAAGGCTATAAAAAGCTTATAATTTATAAAGTTGCACCAGTTATTCTTGTGGTTTATTTTAAGTGTATCTCTATCCAGATAGAATATAGCTGTGGGTAGATTCAACAACTACATAGTGATATTGTGTGAATAAACACTCCACCTAGGCTGTGCTTATATATGCGCTTATGTATGTATATCTACTGAAACAGTAATTTTATTGCTTATTGGTGGTTACGTACATAAAACATCTTGTATGAGGAGATGGTCACTTTGTGTATAAGGCTGCAATATAGAAAATAAATGAGAGTCATTCAATTTAAAGCTCACATTAAAATATTACCAGGTTTACACATAAAAATAAAATTTTCAAACAAAATATAAAAACAGTATTGCTCGTATAAGTTACCTCTATTTTGATATTATGCCCTCAGCCTTAGACATAATGTTAGTATCTCAAAACTTTATGCCTTAGGCATTATTTTATAATTATTGGCCTTAGAACCAAGGTATTATTTAAAATATCCTGAGTGCATTATAGATAGTATTTTTAACAGAGACAGCTGCAAATTGAGATAGTTAATGTTCGAGATGAAATATCCAAATTTATTATCGTTGACTGATTTATTTCAGTTATTGGTGTAAAATAACATTGTTTTTGAGTTACTATGTAATTGGATTTAAAAGAAGCTTCTTACACTGTATTATTTTTTCCTGGTAATGTGCATAATTAGAGCATCTATGTTGAAATATAGAAGAAATATTATTGTAATGAGCACCATTTAAACATCCAAGTTTTAGTTAATTTAGAATACAAGAAATATAGCTATAGGTTTCGGAAGGTAGACTGTGGTATATTTTCCCTTCTTTACTTTACTCACAGTTTTTGCACATGTACAAGTTCCCTGACAGTTTTTTTCCTCCTTAATGAGGCTTAACAGTGGGGCTAAAGGATTATTAGATATCTCTCTGAGCTGATCATATTGCATATTACTAAAAAATAAAAGGATGAATATGCCATTTTGACACTATTAGTAAATAAATGCCAATGCAATTCAAGTATCTTTGGAAATAATTCTAGAGGATGTATTTGTGTTTCACAAACACCATTCATATCAACAGATAAGAACTGCCTCCAATGATTTAATATCATACTAACAAAGGTAGGAATCTGTATTTCTGAGTTTGGAATTCAAACTTTGTTTCCTCTTAGTGCAGATGAAATAGAATTTTTTCTTACATTTAGTCTAGTTTCTAAAAGATCCATCTGAAATATACTTGTAAGACTAAGGTAATATAAAGCAGCTCATTCACAACAGAGTTTTGTTCGGTGGGAATGAATACATTTTGTTATTTTATTGACCTCTCATTTTTGGCATTACATTTGATTTTTAAAATATAGTTGTCTGTTGTTGTTCATGGGGCATAGATTCCAGGACCCCTGTGATACCAAAACCTGTGGATGCTCAAGTCACTTATATAAAATGTGTATAGTGTTTTGCACATAACCTAAGCACATCTTCTTTTATACTTTTAATTATCTCTAGAATACTTATAAGTTTTATTACAATATAAATGCTATGTAAATAGTTGTGATATGTATTTTTAAAATGAGTACACAGATGCAGAACCTGCAGATAGAGAGTACTGTATAAAATATTACTTATCTTGATTATGAGATTTGGCACCTCCTGTACCAAGGCACCTAAGGTAAGTGCCTCACTTGCCTCCTCTTGGCCACAGTCCTAATTCAAGCAATTCTTGAACACAGACTCCACGAGATAGTGGGTTAGGCTCTTTGCAGATTAAAACTGTCTCGTGTAGTAAAGTTGTATAACAAAGAGGGAAACGTTTAAAAACTATTCGGTATTAGGGTGCATCTGAAGTATATTATAATTAGAACATTTCAATTCCTTAAAACATATACTAGAATCATGTAAGTTCTTAAATTAGCAAAAAAGAGTGGAGCAGTACCTGGAGTTAATCCAGGTCCTAGTGATGTACGACAGAAAAGAGAATCATAGAGAGAGTGTGCTGCACAGTTTGAGTAGCTTTTGTTATGGTTGTTGGAAATGCAGGGGTGAATTTGATTATACAATCACATTATAGATTACATTTCAAGAACAATAATCAAGCCAGGGACTCTATTTTGCTTCTCAATAGAAGTTTGTGTCCTTAAAAGAACTTAATAATTTAATTATCACATTTAAAAAAAATCTGGTAGTGATGAGTTTTGGTGACCAAAAATCAGGAAGAGAAAGTAAGATTTTATTCATCTTTAAGATCCCTGGTGAATAACCCAAAAGTGAGAGTGTAGTATCTGATTCCCTTGCTTAAGGCACTGGAACCCTAAGTCATGTTTGCTCTTTTTTCTGATGTTTCCTCCTGTCCTTTCAGGTAACATTATTCAGTGTTGGAAAAAAATCTTCCAGCGTTGAATTCTCAGTCACATAAATGCATTTTAAGAATTATATGTTATTTATCTTTTATTAAAGCAAAGATAAAGATAACATTTTAATGACCCTATTAAGGTTTCAATTATATATTCTTTCACTCTAGATTTTTCAGAGGTGGATGGACCTTTGGGATTGTTTAGTCTAGTTCTCTCATTTAATGAGGAAGAAGCTAAGAGAAGTGAGTGGTTTATCTGAGGTCACAAAGCTAATTAATTGTGGAATCTAGATTAAAACGTAGGTCCTCTGGGCATGAGTCAGTAAAATCCAGGGTTGGAGTAAATGAGGGACAATGTTAAAAAACACCTCCAATCTGAAATCACTCATTCATTCTCTCTCTCTTTTCAATTTTTTTTAGGTATAATTTACTAATAATAAATTGGAAAATCAATATTTGATATATTCATACCCTTAGATTTAGAACAGTTCCAGCTCTAAAAAAAATTCTCTGTGCCCCTTTGAAGTCAATTCTCATCCTCTATTTCTGAGTGCAGGCAACTGCTGATAATTTTTTTTGTCACTATAGATTAGATCTGTTTGTTATAGAATTTCACATAAGTTGGTTTATGTAGAATAGATCCTTTTGTGTCTGAATTCGTTAGTTCATCATATTTTTTAGATTCATTCATGCTTTTAGCTGAGCTGGGCTAAGTAGAATTATATCACTGTTTACAGTCTATTCGCTTCTTAGAATTTGAGGTCTTTCTTTTTTTGGCTATTATAAATAACGCTTCTATAAGCATGAGTTTACTAATGTAGAAATATATAGTTTCATTTCTCTGGTGTAAATAAATTAGAGTGGAATTGCTGAGTCATATGATGAATTTACGTTTATAAGAAAATGCTAAACAGTACTCTAAAATACCGTTTCACATTCTCACTAGTATTACAGGAGAGTTTCCACTTCTCCATATTCATTAATTAATTAGTATCCTTTAATTAATTAAAATTGCCACGTATTTTGATTTTCATTCCAGTGGGTGTAGACTTTTATTATTTTTCAAAATTGTTCTTAATTTTCTAAATATTTTGCATTTCCATATGAACTTTAGAATTGGATTGTCGATATCCACAAAAAAGCATCCTGGGATTTTTAGAGAGATTGCATGGAAATCTATAGATAATTTTAAAGAAAATATAATTGCATATATTTAAAACAATTTATTCCTAAGAACAAATTTTAATTTTAATTTTTAACAATTTTATCTTTTTAGCAAGTCTTTATTTTTTAGACTAGTTCACAGCAGAAAGAAACAGAAGGTACAGAGATGTCACGTATTCCTTTATCCCCACACATGCATGGTCTCCTCCATTATCAACGTCTCCCACCAGGGTGGTACACCTGTTGCAACTGATGAATCTACATTGACGCATCATTATCACCCAAAGTCCGTACTTAACAACAGGGTTCACCCTTAGTGTTGTACTTTCTGTGGGTTTGGACAAATGTATAATGACATGTATCCATCATCATTTTATTACAAGAGTAGTTTCATTGTTGTAAAAATCCTCTGTGCTTCCCCCTATTCATCTCTCCCTTCCTCTTAGACCCTGGCAAGCACTGATCTTTTCACCGTCTCCATAGTTTTGTCTTTTCCACAGTGTCTTGTAATTGGAATCATATGTAGTATGTAGCCTTTTCAGATTGGCCAGCTTTTGTTTTAAATTTTCTTTCTAATGTTTCATGGCTAGTATGTAGAAATACAATTGATTTATGCAAATTGGTCTGTATCATGTAACCTTATGAAACTCCCTTATTAGTTCTCAGTAGCTTTTCTGTAAATTTTTACATGTACGATCATGTTCTTCTGAATAAATGGTGTTTAATTTCTTCTTTCTAATGTATATTTCTTTGATTAATTTTCCTTCCTTATTTCAATAACTAGGATGTATAGTATCTCGTTGAACAGAAGTGGTGGGAGTAGTTATCTTTACCTTGTTCAAATACTTAGAGAAAAAGTGTTTGGTTGATGCATGTCAGCTGCAGTTTCTATAGCCACTCTTCAAAATTTGAGAATTTTAATTTTATTCATAGTTTGTGAGAGTTTTTAATCATAAATAGGTTTTGCATTTTTGTCATTATTTTTCCTGAATCTTATGAGATGATTCTATACATTCCTTTAGTTTTTCGGTATGAAGAATAATACTGATTGACTTTCAAATGCTAAGCCTATCTTGAATTCCTGGTATCTCATTTAGTCAGTATGTATTACAATTTTTATATATTACAGATTTAATTTTTAAACATTGGATATAGGACTTACACAATTTCATTCCTAATTATTATTACTCTGTAATTGTCTTTTCCTGTTATTTCTTTGTATCATTTTGATATTAGAATGTGAATGGCCTCAAAAATGAATTGGGTAGTATTTCCTCTATCTCTGTTTTCTGAAAGACGTTACATAAAATTGGTATCAATTTTTCCTTAAATGTTTTGTAAAATTTGTCAGTTACCACATGTGCATCTAGAACTTACATTTTGGAAGGCTTTTGGTAATAAGTTTAACTTCTTTAAGAGAGATAAAGCAATTCACATTTTCTAAAGCAATGTATTTTTTCTTTTGATTTTTGTAGTATGTATCTTTTAAGAAATTTATTCATTTTTTATAAATTATTAAAAATATCACCTTCATGTCCAATAAAGGTTTAAAGACCTCTATTCTTGATATTAGTAATTTGTGTTTTTTATAATAATTATTATAGCTAGATATTATCAATTTTGTTAATTTTTTTAAGGAACAAGTTTTGGGTTTTACATTTTTTTGTATTTTAATTTATTTTTTTCATCCATCTCAGACATTGTTTTTTCTTTTATTCAATTTTGTTTTCTTTGCTTTTTTATTTAATATTTTTACAGTAGAAACATCGAGTTTACTTGGAGATCTCTTTTCATTTTTAATATAAACACTTAAAGCTATAAGATGTGCTCTATTTAGCCTTCTCTGAATCCCGATTTGTGGTATGTTTCATTTTCATTTAGTTAAAAATACTTTCTAATTTCTTTGTGATTTCTCCTTTAATCCATGGACATATTGTTTATATTTCAAAGTTGTTAATTTTCTAGATGTTTTATTTTGTTATGGATTCCTGATTTAATTCAACTTTGATCACAGAATAACCTCTATATAACTCAAGAATCTTGTAAAATGACCAAACATTTGATTTCTCTTCGTGAATGATCTATATGCACTTGAAAATAATGTGCCTCTGCCATTGTTCATTGTAATTTTCTATATATGTCAATTAACTAAATTTGTTTTATGATGTTCAAATTTTTATATTTTTACTTATTTAAATTGCCCTACTATTTAATGAGCAAGTAGTATTGACGTTTCCAATCTAACGATGGATTTGTTCGTATCTCTGTTTTGTCAGTTTTTTGCCTTATGGATTTTGAAGCTTGCTTATTAGGTTCATTCTTATTTTGATTACTATGTTTCTTTGATGAATTGACACTTTAATCATCTGTAAGATCTCTTATTATCTTTAATAATATTCCTTGCCCCTGAAGTCTGTTTTGCTAATGTTAAAAAAGCCACTCTAGCATTCTTATGCAGTATGTGCATGCCATATCTTTTTTCATACTTTTACTTTTGACTTACGTGTGTCTTTATATTTAAATATATTTTTGCAGACAACATGTTGTTAAATCTTTATCTGATATGATGACTTCTGCCCTTTGATGGAAATATTTAGACCATGTATGTACATTTAATCTAATTTTCTTTTTGGTGGTATTTAATTCTCCCTTTATGCTGTTAGTTTTATATTTCCTCCCTCCCTCCCTCCCTTCCTTCATTCCTTCCAGTGGAATCTTGCTCTGTCACTCAGGCTGGAGTGCATAATCTCAGCTTACTGCAACCTTTGCCTCCCAGGTTCAAGCGATTCTTCTGCCTCAGCCTCCCAAGTAGGTAGGACTACAGTCATCACCACCATGCCCTTCTAATTTGTTACTATTTTTAGTAGAGACGGGCTTTCACCATGTTGGCCAGGCTAGTCTCGAACTCCTGACCTCAAGTGATCTGTCTGCCTTGGCCTCCCAAAGTGTTGAGATTATAGGCATGAGCTATAGCACCCAACCTGTTCTCTGTTTCATTTTCCTCTTTTATGTTTTCTTTTGAATTGAATATTTGTTTGTTTACTTTTGAGGTGGAGTTTTGCTCTTGTCCCCCGGCTAGAGTGCAATGGTGCAACCTTGGCTCCCTGCAGCCTCTGCCTCCCAAGTTCAAGTGATTCTCCTTCCTCAGCCTTCCCAGTAGCTGGAATTACAGGCACCCACCACCACACCCAGCTAATTTTTGTATTTTTAGTAGAGATAGGGTTTCGCCATGTAGGCCAGGCTGGTCTCTAACTCCTGACCTCGAGTGATCTGCCCACCTTGCCCTCAAGTATTGGGATTACAGGTGTAAGCCACCGTGCCCGGCTTGAATATATTTTAATATTCTATCTCCTTAAATAGCTTACAGGCTTTTCATTTTTATTTTGGTTGTTCCAGAATATCAGTATCATCAGTATCTACCTTTAGTTTATCATAATCTGCTTTCAAATAATATTATACTAAGTTATATGTCATATAAGAATCTTAATGAAGTAAACATCTATTTCTCCTACTGCTGTTTATGCTTTTGTTATCACACTTTTAAAATCTACATATATCTTATGACTTTAAAATACTTTCTTATTTTTTAGAAATTGTGTTATAAAAATTTAGAAGAAATATATTGTAAATTTAACCACATATTTAAATTTTCGTGTGCTCTTCCCATAATGTACATCTGAGTTTACTTTTAGGTGGTATTTTCATTCAGCCTGAAGAACTTCCTTTAATAAGTCTTGTAGCAAAGCTTTGGTGGTACTATATTTGCTTCATTTTGTGTGAAAACGTCTTCATTTTTCTTTAATTTTTGATGGATATTTCCTTTTATCAGTTCTTTAAAAAGGTCATTACATTGTACTATGTTTTGCATTGCTTCTTATGTTCTTAATTGTTACTTTTTTAAGTTCTGCAACGAATGTGTCTTTTTTTTCTCTATTTATCTATTCATTAGTTTTAAGCAATTTGGTTATGGTGTGACTTTTATGGTTTTCTTTATGTCTTTCTATCTTGAAAATAAATGGACTTTTGGGATCTCTAAGTTTTAGTTTCATCAAATTTGAAAATGCTTGGCCATTATTTCTTCAGGCAAATATTTTTTCCCTTATTTATCTCCTCTCTATTGGAGGCTACAGACATGTTAAAAAACTTAATGTTATTATGAAGCACATTCACTGTGCATTGGTTGTCAGCTTGTCTGAGTGTAGTAAGACAGAATACACAGGCATGCAACAAATTACTTGAAATAGTTTACTACTTACAAATAGGCACCAAGGGACAACAAAAATCTATGATTCATTGTGAGCCAATCCCTCCCATCTCAAAAAAGCTCCCCAGGGTGAAGAAGTCTCAATTGCATGTGATCCATTTGCAGGAACTTCAGAAAGCAGCCTACCTTAGATTTTAAACTTCATTGTAATGTGAATTGCTGGAAAAAGTATTGAAGGACCTAAGTATGAAACTGGAATAGAGCCCAGGATGTTTCAGCCAGTTGTGTTTTAAGTCAAGATGTAGCATTCTCAGTAAATTCTACAGGTATTATTGAGAACAACAAGTAAGAAAGGGGAGAGAACTGGGTCAATCTAAGGCTACCTGAAGAACTGTTTTGCAGTTCTCCTGCAGATCACTAAGGTTCTGTTATTCCCCTATGAATTGAGTTCTAGACTTTATTTTGATTTCATCAGTTTTTCCATTAATATATTTTTTCTTTCCCATGATCCAATCCAGGTGTATTCATTTGTTTTTCTGTTGCTATCATAGAATGTTACAGTCTAGGTAATTTATAAAGAAAACAAGTTTATTTAGCTCACAGTTCTAGAGGCTGGGAAGTCCAAGAGCATGACACTAGCATTTGGTGAGAGTCACAACATGGCAGAAAGGTGAAAGGTGAGAGTAAGCACATAAGACAAAAATGGGCTGAAATAACACAAAAACTAATCACTCCATCAGTAGTGGTATTAAACTATTTATTAGGGCAGAGACCTCATGACCCATTGCCTCCCAGAGCACCCACCTATTAACAGTGCCACAATGACAGTCAAGTTTACAACATCTGAACTTTATGGGGACACACTCAAACCACAGCATTCCACTTCTGGACCCCAAAATTTACATCTTTCTCACATGAAAAATACTTTTACTTTCACCCCAATAATCCCAAAAGTCTTGACTCACTTCCACACCAACTAAAAAGTGAAGTCTAATTTAAATCAAATAAGAATGATTCAAAACACAATTCACCCCTAGATAAATTTCTATGTCTGTGAGCTTGTGAAAATAAATGAAGTTCCCTAATTCCACAATACAATGATGGGACAAGTGGAAGATAGTCATTTCCATTTCAGAAAAGAGAAATATGCAAGAAAAGAGGGGTAATTAATCCCAAGTAAGTTCAAGATCTGACAAAGAAAACAACATTAAGTCTTAAAGCTGGAGAATAATCTCCTTTCACTCCTGTCCCACTTTCTAGATATACTTGGGTAAGGGTTGGGCCACTATGACCTCAGACATCCCTGCTCCTGTGGCTTCTGGGCTCAGCCAATGCAGTTCTGCCACACTGGCATTGCATGCTGGTGGCCTTATAGTTCTGGGGTCTCATCATGGCCAGGCTCCATGGCTCAACTAGCACTGCCTCACACCGCTTAACACAATTAAACTGGCAATTAAATTTTCAATACATAATTTTAGAAAGACATATTCCAGCCACAGCACCAGTATATCATATTGCATTTGATTGTTATTATCTTGATAGTCTCCCCTGGTCTGTGACAGTTCCTCAAGCCCTTTAAATTGTTTAACAGTTTTGAAGGGTATAGGTAAGGTTTTTATAGAATATTCCTCAATTTTTGTTTGTTTTCCTCTTTTCATTATGCTAGGGTTATAAATTTGAGAAAAGAAAACCTTAAAAGTGGAGTATGGTGCTCATCATGTCTTATCAGGTGTACATGCTATTCACATGACATTCTTAATGATGTGTTAAGCTAATGTTTGCTGGGTTTCTCCCACTGAAAAATTTGTTTTTCTCTTTTCCTTCCTTTTTTTTTTTCCACTCAAGGATTTTTCATTTTAAAGTCTATCATTTCCCCAGTGAAGGGCATTGGTGTCTTTTTTTAAAATTACTTTAAGTTCTGGGATACATGTGCTGAATGTGCAGGTTTGTTACATAGGTACACATATGCCATGGCGGTTTGCTACATCTATCAACCCATCATCTAGGTTTTTAGCCCCACATGCATTAGGTATTTGTCTTAATGTTCTCCCTCCCCTTGCCCCGTACCCCCTGACAAGCCCCAGTGTGTGATGTTCCCCTCCCTGTGTCCATGTGTTCTTATTGTTCAGCTCCCATTTATGAGTGAGAACACGTAGCATTTGGTTTTCTGTTTTTGTGTTAGTTTGCTGAGAATAATGGTTTCCAACTTCATGTCTCTGAAAAGGACATGAACTCTTTCTTTCTTTATGGCTGCATAATATTCCATGGTGCATATGTGCCACATTTTCTTTATCCAATCTATCACTGATGGGCATTTGGGTTGATTCTAAGTCTTTGCTATTGTGAATAGTTAGCCCAGTATATTTTGATAGAAGCCCAGCACTAAGGAAGTTTCCCAACTGATGGAAATACAAAGACTTTATATGCACATATTGCTTAGCTGTGTGGCAGTGCTCATTTTAGTTTTTGGTCTATGGAGCAATGGATTCTCAGTCAGCGGTGAACCTACTTCAGAACAGCGATGGTGGGGGGAACATCTTGAAGAAACGCCTTTCATCCAGAGCTATGATACCTTCGCTGCATAAGGAAAAGTGGCCAACTTTGTTTTTTCTAGAGCCAGGACACAGACCTTTTCAGTATGTCACCTTTGCTGCTGCTTCACATAGATCTTCAAAAATAACGACTCTCACTCTTCTTTCTGCGGTCTCGTCAGAGAGCGGGAATCCTGGCCAGCTGGTCAGGTCGCTCAGAAAAATGGCACAGCTGTTTCTGAAAGTAGCCCCATTCATAAGATGTCTGCTGCCCACAACTGCAGTGTTGAAGAAAGGCACACTGTTATAAAGAGCTTCTTTTCTTTAAAGAGGAAAGAAAAATATATGGTGTTTACAGAAAAGAAAACTGGACCCTCCTGCTTTCTTTTAGTGGCCATGTCTGAAATGGAAGTGGGAAAAGCCATAAATCCACACAGGCAATTGTGCCTTTAAGGCATGATTCATACTGACTGTGCTGCCTGTGATGGAAAACCCAGCTAGTTAAGCAAGACCTGCCAGAAAGTCTCGCACAGCTTCTCTACCATGGCTGATGCCTGCTGTCTTGTGACATGCTGGTTGTATGTGAATGAATGATTGACACTTTCTCTCTCTCTCGCTCAGTTCATGACCAAGAACCCCACCATGCGCTTGGGCAGCCTGACTCAGGGAGGCGAGCACGCCATATTGAGACATCCTTTTTTTAAGGAAATTGACTGGGCCCAGCTGAACCATCGCCAACTGGAACCACCTTTCAGACCCAGAATCGTAAGTGTCCCAGGCTGTCACAGAGACTTTCCTTTCTTCAGATGTCACAGCATTCCACCAAAGTCCATGGAACAGCTGGATAGCACCTCTGGGTGACAGACCAGAAATTCAGCCAGACACTGCACAAGGCAGCCTCCTTGGGGGGAGGCTGGGCTCCTTGTTCATGGGACAACATGTCTTCATGTGCCCAGGTTAATTCTCACAAAGTTTCAGCCTTGTTTACACAAGCTCCAACTTCCCTTAACCTAAATTAAAATCTTACAGGGTTTAAGAGGCCTGAAACTTTCCAGGTTTCCCCAAAAGAGTTTGGCTAATTGAGAAAGTCAGTGTTCTAGCCAATTTCCTCATGCTCCTTAGGGGACTTTTTGTGCCTTTTCTAAGCCCCTGAGAAAGCAGAGAGGGTGTGAGATGTCGCTCACTTCACTGAGCCTGGCCTCTTGGCTTGGAGTGCCTGAGTCTGTAATAGTTGCTGCAGTGCAGAGCCCAGGCCAGGCTTCCTTTGACAAAAGAAATACTGGGAGTTCTAGGAGCTCCTCTCCAAGCTCTGCAGCTGAGGCGCTGGCCTTCCTAAGGGTCTCGCTTGTGGTCTGAGAGCTGAGTTTGTGCTTATCTGTGGGTCAAGAGCTCCGCAGTGGAAGGCGGAGAACCCAGGCTAGTGATAGATAGATCAAGAGTGATGGGGAGGCCTGGCATGGTGGCTCACACCTGTAATCCCAGCACTTTGGAAGGCCGAGGCAGGCCTGGCCAACATGGCAAAACCCTGTCTCTACTAAAAATACCAAAAAAAAAAAAAGCCTTGTGTGGTAATGCACGCCTCTACTCCCTGCTAATCAGGAGGCTGAGGTCAGAGAATTGCTTGAACTAGGAGGTGAAGATTGTAGTGAGCTGAGATTCCGCCATGCACTCCAGCCTGGGCAATTGAGTGAGACTTTGTCTCAAAAAACAAAAAGTGGTAGGGAGAGAAATGACATTGATTCAGATAAGAACAGTGAGAGCTGTAACACTCACTTAGAAATGATCTTTGCAGCATTTGTTTATAAAGATACCCAACTTTTCAAAACATACAGTTTTTAAAACACAATCACTAACAGCCTACTAGGCTGTTGGACACCAGGCACCCAGAGGTAAAGCCATTCCTGCAATGGGCAGCCCCCTGTCAACTGCCCTGGGATCAGGGAGAGCATGGCCTTCAGAGGCTGGAGCCTACGAAGTCCTAACTGCACAGCTGGTCCAGCAGCGTGTAACGCATCTGCCTAGAGAGCAAAATGACAGACAGTTGTTCCCTAAGCTCAGCACTTCCAAGAAGTCTTTTGGAAACATCTCTTTAAATGGATAGAACTCTGTGCAAACAATAGGTAGGACAAATGTGAACCTACCTAACCTCTGTTGACAAATGCACACCCTCCGTGAGGCCTGCTGGGAAGTGCCGCCTTGGTGAAATCAGAATAAAGGGTGAGTGAGCCAGCTGCTTTTGGATGACCAAATTAATTCTTAGCCTCCCATTACAGCTGGCCTGCTCAGCAAGATTTTCATGGGATTAGTGAATTGGTGGTTGCTAAATGCCGTCATAATGCACAATGCAGTAGAACTGCTGTAAAGCACGGTTTAGTCATAATGGTAACTGTAAATAATGCTACTGAACAAGCCACAGAGCACGCCTCTGAACTCACTGGAATGGGCTAAGTCGCATGCAAGATGAATAAGCCTCAAGTGCACAAAATCTGACCCTTGTTTCCCTTTCTTTGGCAGAAATCCCGAGAAGATGTCAGTAATTTCGACCCCGACTTCATAAAGGAAGAACCAGTTTTAACTCCAATTGATGAGGGACATCTTCCAATGATTAACCAGGATGAGTTTAGAAACTTTTCCTATGTGTCTCCAGAATTGCAACCGTAGCCTTATGGGGAGTGAGAGAGGGGGCACGAGAACCCAAAGGGAATAGAGATTTACCAGGAATTTCTTCTGCGGGAACTTCCCAGCATCAATCAGCCTTAGAACAAGAACCTTACCTTCCAGGAGCAAGTGGAGAACTCTGTGAAGGATGGAACTTTAAGATACCAACTATTTCGAGTCCAGAGGGAGCCATGGCACTAGAAATAGTTGATACTGAAATGAGATTTTATGAAGTATACTGCTCAACCTATGAGCATCTGTGGCTATGGGCTTGGGATGTTAACAGGAGCCAAGAGGAGGGAAAGTGTGAAGAATAAAGTAGATCTGAGAAATTCTGAGCCAAACGGGCTTCATAATTCAAGAGACAAACCAAGACTTTCTGTCGACTGTGATATACTCTTCTTTAAGCCAATGAACCCCAACTCCTGGCAGTCTACAAGAAGTCTCTTATTGCTAATGAAGAATTTAAAGATCTTTTTAAGGAAATGAAGGGCTTTCCAAATAGAATGATTTACTCTGAAGAAACAAAAAATGTTATCTCTGAAACTCACAACCTAAAGCCCAATCTTGAAAATATGTTGTGCATCAAGACAATGGCTTCAGCTTCTATCTTTACTTTCTTTAATAGATATTTATTAAGAAGTGTCCAGTGAAAAGGTGCCACAATACCCAGTATTGTAAACAACAGGTTTGCATTCATGAAGCTTTCATTCATTCTGGAGACTACTAATTTACCTGAATGGTGTTTGCATTCTGTGAAATGCTTCTCCACATTGCATATGTCCCACTTTTGTCTGCACATAACTCTTTCTTCACAAGAAGGGTCACTGCCACAACAGCACAGTCAGTGGGCAAACTACAGGTGCTTGCTGCCTGCCTACCTGGGGAATCTGGTTATGTCTATATCACTGTGTGCTCATCACTGGAGAATTGCAGGCCATTCATGTCAGTGGCCAGATTTACGGCTTATAAACATTCGCAGTTTATTTATGTTTTAAGATGCAAAGATGTGTGTTTGATATTTACTTTAATAATTAGAAATGGATCTTGTAAACAGGGCATATATCAAAGATGACCTTATAATATGTACCCGAATATACAGTTCAAGACTTTTGTCCAACTGGGAATAAATGCATTTTGTAGCAAAAGGGAGATTTTGTCTAGAATGATTTGTCTCCTTCCCGCTAAGACTGTAGATTTCCAATGAAAACAAAACCTCAAGCAGAATGGGTAGAACTCAACTTACAGAAAATTCCTGAGAAGAGAGGTTGATGTAAGCTGTGATTCTCTAGAGTAGATGTGGCCTGTCTCTTACTGACCAAAACTTCTGTCCTGAATGAGGGTGATGACTGCTCAGCATAGCTGTAACAGACCAACCCTCAAGATCTCAGGGGCTAGACGTCAAAAATGTTTATTTCTCATTCACATAGAGTAGCATGTAAATTCAACAATCCTCCTCCATCTTACAACTACACTGTCTGGAAAATATAGCTTTCCAAAGCCTCCAGAGCAAGGAAGAGACTTCCTGGAAGGGGTGCCACCTGCCTCTCTACCTCTCCTAGGAGGGGCACTCCTTACCTCTTCTCACACTGACTGGCCAAAACATGGCTTCCCTCTAACTACAGACGGGATAGGGGAATTACAGAGCAGCTGAGGAGTTGCTGGCTAGTACTGACAGTCTCTTCTCTGTCACAGGTTCTTTATTTGCTTTCCAATGTGATCACTTTTGAATGAATAGAGTAGTGAGGAGCTTCCCTTTCCATTCGTGTCACACTTAGCATTCATAGTCATTCTCACCTACATCATGCTACTAGATCTTCATGGCATGCCCACTGTGTCCACTGATGACAGTGTGAGTATTGCAGCACATATTACAAATGGGAAGAGAGGCTCAGAGAAGTTGAGTTCATTGGTCTCCCAAAGGGTTCGGGCTTGGTAAGGAGTATATCCAGATCTGGAGTCTAAATCTTTGATGCTCTGATCTGGGAAAGGGAGGGATCATTCTGACTTTGGGACTTTTTTGGCCTTCATAGCTCCTCTACTTTGGGTCTTCTGTTGCGCTGTGGGATTGATTAGCTTTTTGGTATGGTTAACTCCACTCCAGTAAAGAACCACGAAAAATAAAGCTTGCCTCCTGTGTCATTCACAAAACTCATTATCATAGCCACAAGGAGCCGAAACACTGTCTTCAGTAAGTCTGTGATCACTCGGCAACTTCCTTCTTCACAATTGATTCTCAAGCCCACTATCTGGGTTCCCCAGTTTGGGTCGAGTCCATTCTTTTGAGGCTATTCATTCCATGCCTATCAGGTTATTCAACAGCTAATGATGTTGCTAAGGTGAGATTTCTATAACTTCTTCCTCAATCCTCTTTTATATCTGAAAAGAGAGAAGATATACAGAATATTTACCTAAGCTCAAAAGAGTCTTCAGTTCCTGGAATTCTACTTCACATCTTTCTTCAGTTCCGCTAGATCTGGCATCCCCTTCCAAGGGATCACAAGGCTGCTTTGCCCACACTTCCTGGAGAAGGCTGGCACAGAATGGGCAGCGGGCCATTCAGGCAGCTGGGGCAGAGTCCGGTGGGGCTGCTGGCTTCCCTGAGCTCAATGGGCAGCATGGAGGTCATGATGAGGTCACCCTGGGACCTTTTATCCCTTAGGACCATCTTAAGACATCCTCAGCCTTTATCATCCCACTGTCTTTCCCACCCAGTCCTCATCCCATACCCATTTGCTCCTACTTTTTCAAGCTATTCAACACTGACCTAATTAAATTAGACACGTGGCCTTGAGTGTTTAAAAGGACGACTTCAAGCCTTTGCTTTGGGATGTGAATCAGTCTTTGACTGCAAAAAGTGTTTTCACTTAATGGCTAACATGTTGCATGTTTATTGCATGTGAATCCCTGTTCTAAATACTTTAAATGTATTTACTTATTCTGTACTCCCATGAGGTGGGTACTCTCAGTTTCATTGTACAGATGGGGGAAAGTGAAGTACAAAGAGATTAAGTCACTTGTCTAATGTCACACAACTAAAGCAGTGGGGTCAGGATTTGCATCAAGCAGTTTAACTCCAGGGTCCCTCCTTTTAGCCCAGTTCAGTGAGGTTCTTCTATGAAAACCAATTTCATTTTTCCACCTTTGTGGGGTTGGCAAGATGCACCAAGATAGACTGCCAGCTGGGCAGGACAGTATTAGCCTTTCCCTGGGTAGAACAATTCATCAGCAGTGAGACTGTATGATTTGCATATCAAAGAGCTAGAGCTGCTAACCCCAGTTCTTGAAACTGGGGCAGGCAAGGGTGATGCAATCAGGACTTCAAACTCTTTGAGGAAGGGGAAGAGGAAATCGTCTGGTTCTCTCTGAATCCCGTGAACCCCATCTGAACCCCTAGGGTAACTTCTGAGCCTTGGTGGAGTTTCCAGTCCTTTCTCCCCTCCTAGAGGAGCCACTTCTTGTTTCAGTAACTCCTTATCACCCACCCTGCCGGCTCATGCAGCAGCATCAGGAAGAAGGTGTGCAGGTTGGAGCCTACTTGGCAGCTGCGTGTTTACAGCTACGGAGCTGAGCTGGTATAACTTGGTAGCAAAGAGAAGAGCAAAAATAGGCCGGGCATGGTGGCTCATGCCTGTAATTTCAGTACTTTGGGAGGCTGAGGTGGGTGGATCACTCGAGGTCAGGATCTCAAAACCAGCCTGGCCAACATGGTGAAAGCCCATCTCTACTAAAAAGTTAATCAGGCGTGGTGGTAGGCACCTGTAATCCCAACTACTCAGGAGGCTGAGGCAGGAGAATAGTTTGAACCCTGGAGGTGGAGGCTGCAGTGAGCTGAGATCATGCCACTGCACTCCAGCCTGGGTGACAGAGGAAGACTCTGTCTCAAGAAAAAATAATAAAAGCAAAAATTAAAGCACCCCATTTGTCATTTATTGATCTTAATTGAACCCTGACCTCAGATAATCTACCCACTTTGGCCTCCCAAAGTGCTCGGATTAGAGGCGTGAGCCACCGCACTCAGATCTTAATTGGATGCACATTGCCTTGAAAATATTCTAGCCATGGATTTGGCCATTTCACATGCTAACATGATAAAGCTGTTCATTATTCCCAAGTTTGGTAACCCGGTTGCTTAATCTGGCAGTGTTGACTTAAAATGACTAGACATCCCACAGTGATTGCCGCTGGCTCAGGATCACACTGGGCCCTGTAACTTCTCATTATACATCATCCAAGGATAAGACTCCAGTACAACTATAGTAGATGTTTGTGATGCAAACGAGCCCCGTGTGAGATGTTCCTCTGAACTGAGTTGCAAGTTGGACAGAACTGGCCAGAGTGCAGCTGTAAAGGAGCTTGTAGTCTCCCTTTATTCCTACGTTGAATTAGAACCAAAGCTAAGGGAACCACCCTGGGCTTCATCCCATCCCCACTTCTTCACTTCCACTGCCCTGTCAACTGTTCTTTCCCTCCTCCTGCTTCCTCGCTCTTTAATCCCCAATGTAGTAAATCCGTTCTACACTCTCTCTGGCTGCACCACTTGATTCTTAGAGCCAAACTGTTATATAGCCAGTTTTCCAACCATCAAGATGGCCTAAAATTTTGATTTGCATATTTATTTTATAGGCTTTTTTAGAGCCCAGAAGTGGCAGTCACCTTACCCATGTGTTTCTGCGATTTTGGCATCACCCTGTGTCAACAGCAGAGTGCCTAGGAGAGCTCCCCTACCCTATGCTGCCCATGCAATCTAGGAGGCAAGATGTGGCATGGGTAAAAGCCCTGGCTGGTAAGAGTAGGGGGCAGCCCTGGAATCCAGTCTTACTGTGTGTTCTTGAGAAAAGGTAGTTCCTTCCCCAATTTCAACTTTCTCATTTGTGAATTGCAAGTGAGAATAGTGCCTGCCTGCCTTGTGTTAATACTGCAGGGATTAACTGTGATAATATATGTCAAGCATTTGCTGCAGGGCTGGGACACAGAAGTGCTCGATCGATGTTGGCTATTATTATCATCAGCTCTCCCACACAGGGCTGTGGAAGGTTGCTTGTGATGTCCATCTGAAAATGGACAGAGTTGTTCACTCGTGTTCTCCATGATGCCCATCCCTTTGGATGCTGACACCGTGCCAGCTCCAATTTGGAGGGATTTCACTTTTCTAAGTAACTGGCTACAGAACCTCCTCAGGAGACCTTATCAAATCTCCTAGGATGTTCTGAGCTCCAACTGGTATACAGGATCAGTCTTAAGTTTCAGATTCTGCTGCTTACCCTACAAAGAGGCCAAGAAATATCTGCAATTTTCCTAAATGGCTTTTCTCACCAGTCTCAGGAATTATTTTGTCCTGCCAGATTAAACACAAAGGTACATTTTATTCGCTTCTGACCGAATAACAGAAAGACCACACCCAGCATTGGTATTGCCAGTCACCCTCTGGTTACTCACCATGCCTGTGGGCCAGTTCAGAGAAGAAAGACATGTGTCAAGATGTTCAGTAGAGCCTGGCACCCCTAAGAGTTTGAAGCCAATAGGAGAACCAAGAACCAAAGGCGTTTTCTTCCTAGATTAAGTAAGGTCTCTGTGAAAAAGGTTTCTAGTAAAACAAGAGTCTCCATAGTCCTGTGTATTCTTATTGGAAAAGGCCTCAGCATTCCTATCCCCATGCACCAGCCCTTCCAGATCACCCAGGGCTGCCTTTCTCATGCCACCAAGGCAGTTCTTACCCCACAGAGGTGTCATTCTTCCGCTGGCTTAGACCACAGAAGAATTTAGGCTAGACAAAGTGAAGATTGTGTAGGCACTGAGTGTGGTCAGACATGCAAGTGAATTGCAGAGGGTGAGACAGGAATCTTCTTTGGAAACATTTCAAATTAGAAACCAGGATAGTCTAGTAGTCATTTGACCTGACAGAGCCAGGAATAACCTAGATGATCTCTTGAGTTCTTGCAGCCTTGTACTCTTGGCTAAAAGTGGGCAGGGGGATATGGTCCATTGGTCTCCCCTGATAGATGCCAACCCCATACTACTCCCACCATATAGAAAACCTCTATCATTTGAATTTTATCCCTGTCCATCTCTGTGCAACCCGCATGCTCTAGCACACCTATGGACCTTCTCTGCATGCTCTCTCAATCCCGGGATTCCCTTTAGGCTCACATAGATCACTTGTCCCTCAAGTCATAGTTGACACTATTTCATACCTGATTGCCTTTCACATTTCTCATGCTTGTTCATACACGGAAAACAGAAAAGCTTTCTAAAGTTAAAATCAGCAGAAGAAGTTCACAAGAAATATAAGCCCCCTTCTGGTAATAGAGCATTTGTGGATGAAAGAGAAAGCAGGATTCCTCAACTCTGTTCTGTTTTTTGTGGTTTTTTTGTTTTTCTCAAGGAGAATGATTTTTGAGATGACACAAGTAAAATACTCATTGATAAAAATGAATTGTAGCCCAAAGGAGATAAAGGGATTATACAAAGCATTCAGTGAGAATAGGCAGAATTGCAGAACAATTATTTCAGCAGTAATGAGCACTGGGAGTGGTGCTGATCATTAGAGCTATGCATGGGTTCATAAAGAACAGGTCTCGTAAGTCGAATCTCATTTTCTTCTTAGATGGTTCCTGGGCTGATTGATCAAGGATAGGTGATCATTTTTGCATAGCTGAACTTCAGCAACATACATGACAAAGTCTCACCCGGTTTCCTTCTGGCCAACCTGGATTCAAGAAACAATGGTACTGAGAATGTGGTGATTAATAGATTAGTATCAATCTGGAATAGTGGTTTTGCAGCCTTGTGTAACCGCTGCTCTCCTTGAATTAACAGAAAAATTTCAAGTCTTACATTAATCTTATTTGAGATTTCGTACCTTCAACATTATGACTAAACACAAAAATCAAACAATGGGACACAGGGCTACATGTTTGCAAGCTACTCATGCCCTCCCAGAAGATTCTAATATAGAAGAGCACATGAGTTTAGAGATTCATTTATTTATTAAACTGGTATTTATTGAGCACCTATTATATTTCAGGCATATTGTGGTTGCTGAAAAATCAAGAGTGAAAAAGACACCCCAAGATCCCTGCATTCATGGAATTTACATTCTAATCAAAACATGTTATACTGTTTGCTCAAATTAACCCCATGGTGAGGCAGCCCTGTGGTCTGTCTTCTTTATAACTGTATCCACGGCACCTGGCATATTGTAGGTGCTTAAGACATATATGTTGTCAAATGATAAAATCAGAGCTGGGTGTCGGACACACACTCTTTCATAGCTGTATGCCAGAACAAATTGAAGAAATAAACTGTACTCGGGTCTGAAAAAGCTCATTATATCAGGATGAGAAGGAGGCAATAGGTCTTGACACCATGACTAAAAATTAGGCAGAGGCAAAGACAATAAATTCAGTATATTTAGTCATCTAACAAATATTAGAATTTACCAGAACTTTTTCCAAGTGATAGGGCCAGAACAATGCGCAAGGAAGTCATAGTCCCTACCATTCTTGAGCTTAGAATCTAGTGAATATAAAACAGGGTGCTGTGGCTGCCAAAAATATATATAAAATGCAATCTTAGCCTCTAGGGTTATGAGTGTGATGTCTCAGATGTGAGGAAGGATGAGTCCCACTGAGTTTTGCCATGGTTAGGCTGTGCCTAGGAAACTGAACTCAGCTCTAGACACCACCGCAGAGAGATACAAAGCTGGATCATATTCAGAGGAGAGTGAACGAACTGAGTGATGAAGGGAGCAGAAACATGTAGCATAGCAAGTGAGGAGGTAACTGGGGTGAGCCGCTGGAGAAAAGGCAAGTGGACAGCATAACCACCTTCCAATATGTGAAAAGCTAATGTGGTGGTCATTACTTTTGCTTCCCAACTGTTTCCAGCTCTCTGCCTCCTGAGCACAGACAGGTGAGGCTGTGTGAATAATTCTAACCAGCAAGTCCAGAGGAGAATGGTGTATAGTACTTGCAAGCCAGAGCATTTGAGTGCTGGTGAGACACTTTCTCCTCCAGTGAATAGCAGTGATGAGAGGTGGTGGTTAGGCTCTGACAGCCCGGGTGTCTGAGTGATTAACATGAATAGGACCCTTAGCTTACCCTCGATGAACATTTTGAATGAGCAAGAAATAATAGTTGCTGTTATGGTTTTTATTTCTGCTGTTTCATGCCACTGAGATTATGATCAGTGTTTGTCCCTGCAACATAACCTAGCCTATCCTGACTAATATGCATGCCACTGTTATGGAATAGTGTGACATGGTAAAACGCCCCATAAAACTGCATACCTCAACCATACCTCGAATTTCTGTTGAAACTGCTCTCTGTAACCCTGATGTGACAGGCAAGCAGTCCAAACCCATGCCATCTTGGCCCCTACCACTTGTAATAAGTAACTAAGATCTGTCATTTCCACCCTACCCAGGCAATGTGTAAACTAACGCTTATCTTGACTTCTGTGAACCACTTAAGTAACAATCGGAATGTCCGGAGCCCCTCACCCCCACCCCCGCCCAGGAGGTAGTTTACAGAATGTCCAAAGTCCACTGGCTCTCGGCATGTCCAAAGCCCCTCGCCCCCACCACTGCCCAGGAGGTGGTTTACGAGCATAAAAGGTCTTGACACCCTCCTTTCAGGCCACGGTTTGGAGAGACGTGAGTCCTCCGTGGTCGCCGGCAATAAAGACCCTGCAATCTGGCCTACTTTTGTCTTGGTGTTGACTTTCTATGCTCGCTCTGGTACAACGTTAGCATGAAAATGAACATTTCCACCAAGGTCTCTAAATATGTAATAGACTTCCTACAGAGAGAAGATCACTGGACATCTTCAGTCTACAATTCTTGGTGGGGATGATGGATCTGAAACGGAGGGCTCTCCCGACCCTGAGAGGCTAGCGTACCATAGTGTGGAATGGACTCAGCAAGCACACTGTCATTGTGGTGTCTGCCCTAGGGGGCCCACTGGGGCAGGTCTGAGTTGACTCACCATCATGTTTCCACTGGCCACATGCCCAGGCCCCTGCTCTCACTGTCCCACACAGTCATGAATCTGTGCGCAGCATTGCTGGGGGCTCAACCATGTGTACAAAAGGCACAGCAGCTCAGATGGCAATGAGATCCAACAAATGGCAAGGGCTTTCATGCAGAATGATAAGTAGTTCTCTGGGACTCCTGTTGGTATCATTAGCATCCTGGAGGTATTAGGAAACCTCTGAAGTTCACCCCTACTGATTTGTCCCCCATTATCCTTATTCTGTCTTCTAGGAACTGGAGCTAAGCACCTTTTCTAACAATGCAGAATGCCAGTGTAAAGATCTGCTCTGGGGAGGTGTGTGTTCAGAGAAAGCTCTGGTAGGGGGATGAAGGAAAACATGTTTTTAGCATCAAAGACTAGGTTTGAGCCTGGCATGGTGGCTCATGCCTGTAATCCCAGCACTTTGGGAGGCCAAGGCAGGCGGATCACCTGAGGTTGGGAGTTCAAGACCAGCCTGACCAACGTGGAGAAACCCCGTCTCTACTAAAAATACAAAATTAGCTGGGCATCATGGTGCACGCCTGCAATCCCAGCTGCTCAGGAGGCTGAGGCAGGAGAATCACTTGAACCTGGGAGGTCGAGGTTGCGTTGAGCTGAGATCGCACCATTGTACTCCAGCTGGGCAATAAGAGTGAAACTCCATCTCAAAAAAAAAAAAAAAAGCCCAGGTTTGAGCACTTGTCCCATTTTCTAGTGGTTGGCTGGAGCTGGATCACGCTGGTTCATAAAAGCTGATTGTACACATCTCTTTCAAGTTAGTGTGCAGAGAGCTCACAATGGTAGCTTAAAATTAGTTATTGTGGGAATATTTATACCATGGAAATTGGTAAGTGCTAAAAGTAACGACTCTTTTTTTTTTTGAAACTGGATCTCACTCTGTTGCCCAGGCTGGAGTGCAGTGGTGTGAGCCTAGCTTAATGTAGCCTCAAAGTCCTGGATTTCCTGGACTCAAGTGATCCTCCCACCTCAGCCTCCCGAGTAGCTAGGATTACAGGCTCCTGCACCATGCCTGGCTAAATTTTTTTTCTTTTTACTTTTGTAGAGATAAGGTATTGCTATTAACCCAGGCTAGTCTTGAGCTATTGGCCTCAAGTGATCCTCCTTACCTGTGCCTCCCAAAGTGCTGGGATTACAGGCATGAGCCACTGCACCTGGCCAGGACATTTATTAGTTTTATTAGGACTTTTATTACTTTTATTATTTAGACATCTTACCAGCACAACTTTGCAAATAGGGAAATAGTGAGAAAATCACGATCTTTAGAACCAGGCAGGACCAGGTTCACCCTGACTCTGCTTGGCTGTTGCCATTGAAGGAGGTGCAGAGATACTGAAACTTCCGCAAACCTTAGTTTCCTTGTCTGTAAATTAATAACTAAAACCAAAATATTAACTCCCTCAAAGGGTAGTGTAAGGATCAAGTGAGATAATGTCCACAGATTGCTAACTAAATTAAGCTCCTCCCTTTGGGGCACATAGACAACAACTTCCAGAGAGAAAAAGAAAACGCCCCTGAATTGCAGCTTTTTTGCTTTTAGCTGTGGAAAACATTCCCAGAAGCTTTGCATCCTCATGCCCCATTGGCCAGTTTAGCATTACATGACCATCCCTAATGCCAATCACTTGGCAAGGGAAAAATGAGAGCCAAGCCACAGCTCCTGAGGGACCCCTGGAGCCCCTGTTGATATTAGTGGAATTTTTAAAGCCCCCTAGATGGTTCCAATGCGCAGTCAGAATACAGAACCAGTACTGAGAATCTAAGTCTCGGACAAAAACCTTAGCCCCCTGGGGCTGGAGAGAGGTTGATTCTCCCCTGAAGGACAAGGGATAGAGAACCAACTCAGGGATCCGGGAGTGCAGGATGGGGGAGGAGGAAGGATCGCTGTTTATCAGGTAATCACCAGTGCAGACTCAATCTCCATGCCCAGCTCCTGGAGAATCTTGGGGCAAAGAGCTCAGCGGGAAAAAACCAAAGGCATTGAAACTGGTTATTCTTAGAGAGAAGGTGTGTAACTGTTGGAAAACAGAAATAAAGTCTTGAATTAAGCTTTGAGAAATGGTTCTGTAATACGGGGTGGGAGGGAGAGAGTTTAAAAAGCTTTCGCAACTTATCTGAGAGGGTAAGACATGGCCTGCAGTACTTGCTGAAGAGGACTGCTTGCCCTGTCTGTTCTGAAGCTCCTCTTACAGGACCGAGTTAAGCCCTGTGAACACCATGTGCTTATTGTAGACAAACCCTGCCACAAAGCCACAGGCACCGCAAACTCTGTTAGGTCTGTATCTCTTAGAATATTAGGACTAACTGGTATTCTAGCAACTTACTTCCTGAGGCTCAGAGCTGCCTCCTGGATTCAGAGAGCCTGTCAACAGCATCTGCTGAGTATAGAACATGGACTGTGAGAAATAGGGACTTTGGAATCAGGAGACATGGATTTGAAACTTTATGCATTCATCCTGGGCCGACTGTTATACACTCCCAGTCCCTGGTTCTCTTCCTCTATTAAATGAGGATACAATAATGTTACCCACCTCATAAGATTGTGAGGAAGTTAAAAAAGGATAACTTGCCTTGGGGCATTGGCTCACACCCATAATCCCAGCACTTTGGGAGGCCCAGCACAAGATCGAATTAGACAAAGAATCTGACATCAGCCTAGTCAACATAGTGAAACTTCATCTCTTCCAAAAATAGAAAAATTAGTCAGGGATGGTGGTGTTCACCTGTAGTACTAGCTGCTCAGGAGGCTGAGGTGGGAGGATCACTTAAGCCCCGGATTTTGAGGCTGCAGTGAGCTATGATAGCACCATTGCACTCCAGCCTGGGCAACAGGGCAAGGCTGTTTCTTAAAAAATAAAAATAGAGAGAGAATAACTTGTGAACTCTTAATTCTCAACACAAATTATATTTGGTTGAGACATCATTATTTCCCCATTTAAAGGCCCCACAGCCATCGGTCAAGGAAGAGAGGAGAAGTCACTTTCTAGTTCATCCCGGAGGCGGTGGAGTTCAGACACTGCTTCTAAGAGCAGGCCCCGCTGTCTTCACTCCCTCTGCCTTATTCCCCAGTCACCCTCAACCTTATTCGATTCCATTTGCCAGGAAGGGGTGAGGACAGTGGAATTAAGGATTTTTCTTGTTTGTATTTCCCATCCCAGTCTGTCTCAGAGGCAGAACACCGAAGTCTAGAATTTCTCCCTGGTTCTTCCTACACAGCCCCCAGTGCCACCCATAAAGATTTCCATTCCAAGTGAAAGCCACTGCCCTTCAAAAGCAGCAGAGATGGGTTCTCCTTCGTGTCCCCTGTGCAAGAGAGAGAGAATCAAACAGCAGCACCAAACAGAGGCACTTCCAAAACAGAACCTTATTTCTGAAAAAACAAGCAAAACAAGAAAGCGAGACTGATTTGGTCTGGAACATGGTAGCTTTCTGTCTCAGAAAGCTGGGGAGGACCAGAGAAAGCGTCTTTGTGAAATGCTGGGACAAAGCAAGCTCAAGGCTCTGCTCTTTCTGACCATCGTCAAGGGAATCAGGTCAGGCCTTCCCCTCCCAGTTGATTTGGAGCCACACAGCGGCTTCCACATGACTCCAGGGCCAGCGCGGCAAACGCATGGCCTTGGCTGAGGAAGCACAGGGGCCGTGGCAGTGACTGGATCCCATGTCCCAGGAGAGATAGCAAGCAGGTTGGAAACATTGTGTCTGGAATCTTGTGCTTGGCTGCTCAGGAATGCGTGGTCTGGGTGACTTTCTGGTTGGACTTACGGGAAGGTCTGATGGGGGCAGAGCAGGAATGTTGTAACAGGCCTAGATTACCTTGAAAAAATACTCTTTGTCTGCCAGCCCAGAACTGTCATTCCAGGAAGCAGCTGGTGGTGAATCAGCAGCGTCCCCTTTCCTTGTGGCTCCAGGAAGCACGTCCAGGGCCTCCCCCACCTCCTCTCCAGGGAGAGAAATGCCCACCAGACACATGCAGGCTCTTCTGGAAGGGACTGGTGACAGGGACCCCATGGCAGATTCTCCATCCACTCCCGACCAACACACACAGGGAGGTGGAAAAGGGATGAGTGACCCCTAAGCCTCAGACACAGGCTTTTGATACAGAAAATCATACATAGTTTCCAAGTCACTTGTCTGGAGTTCACAACAATAAAACTAGGTAGAAATCACTACACGCTGGTTGGCATGGGTTATATTTGCCTCACATCACATCTGTCTCTTACCTGCAGAGCCAGCCTGGGGCTGAGAAACTCACAGGAGGTTGTTGGTTGGCTCTGGGCTAACGGCTATTTGGGCATAAGGCCATTTGTACTCAAGGTCAAGGGGCAGCCTCAGTAGGTCATTAGGCAGCTGGCAGAGTCTTGAGAAAAGGTAGGAGGATCATTACGCCAGCTGTCCATTCCCTGCCTGGGCCCTCTGGTGCCTCTGCCTGGGTGGAGAGTCCCTGCTCTCTGCCTTTTCATTGGCCAATCTCTGGCCTCCTCCTGAGGTTGCTGCTCTCCCTGGAACAGCTTTATGCCTCAATTTCCTTATAGCTACATGGAGCTAGTTAAACCGTGGACGGATTTGGAGAGTGGATTGTTTCAGATTGGCTCCTGGATTTTCACCCTTACTTGAGAGAGAGCTAAATCTCCTTTCTTCTCTCTTTTGCTCTTTCTGTGTGTGTGTGTGTGTGTGTGTGTGTGTGTGTGTGTGTGTCTGACTCACCTCTGTGCGGTTACATTAAAACACCAGTTTAGATCTCAGTAACCCACATTCAGCCTTAGTGACTATGAAAGTAAGTCCATGCTCACTGATGACCTCAGGAGAACTGGGGCCTTGAAAGATGAGCTGAGTCAATGAATGTGAGCTGTGGAGTTTTTACCACTCCTCCTCTCCCAATCCTTTTGTAATGTACCCACTCCCTTAGCTTTCTCCAAGTGTCAGTGTCCTTGGCCTTCCAGGGCTTGTGTGAGTACATGGAAGAATCAAGGGAGAGATGGGTGAGATCACCGCAATCCCCCTCTGCGACTCTTCATCCTCAAGGCCTTTAGGGCAGGAGCCCCCAGGCTTCATGGGAGGCAGGCAGCTGAGCAGCCTGCAGCGATGTGAACAGGGAAGCTGAGAGGAGGGTGTTGGGACAGGAGCCAGCTCTAAGCAACCTCCTCCTACAGGTGATGGTTTTGGCTTCACCTGTTGGCCAGGGCCCTTCAGCAGAGAGAATTTATATGCACTGTGAAACTTCTAGATAAACCCAAAGTCAGGGTAGATGAAGGTAGAGGGAAGAGAAAGACCTCCCAAGGACCAGCCCCTGGAGTTCATTTCCTGCCCTTAAAAACAATGGCACCTTCATTCCTCTCCTTTCTCTACCTGCCTTGGCTCAGTTTCCATTCACTGTCTCTGTTATTTTTGGTTGTTTATGGTTAAGTCCAGTGGTTCTCATCAGCCACACCAGGAAACTTGTTAGAAGTATAAATTCTCAGACCCCATCCCAGACCTACTGAGTCAGCAACCCTGGGGTGGGGCCAGCAGATCTGTGGTTTAACTAGCCCACCAGCTGATTCTAATACCTGCTCAAGTCTGGGAACCCTGCTCTTGCCTTTCTCCCCAGTTAGGCTACAGCCTTCTAGAAAGTACTGATTTGAGAGGACTTAGTGTAGTCCTGGACACCCAAGGACTCAGCTCTGCACAGAAACTGTACCAGGAAAGTAGAAAGAAGATTCAAGGAGGCAGTCTGGTCACGATCAGAGTTTGAACCCAAGGGTTAGAACCTGGGTTCTCGTTGGGCAACCCTGGCCAAGTCACTTACTTCTCAGACTCTCTGGTTCCTCCTCAGTAAAGTAGATGATAGAAGAACTGGGTCTCTGGGGTTTGGGTAGTTCTCATGTCTGGAAGTCTGACTCTGGCACAGGGCCTGCCTCATTATTCCCTCCTGTGTGTGCTGACTCTGCCCAGCCCCAGTGGAAGAGTCAGCACGCAGGGGAGAAATAATGAGGCAGGCCCTGTGCCTCTCCTGGTCCTCAGGCAGTTATTGTTTGCTAATATGTGATACGGAGAAGGAAAGAGATCTGAATCTAGAAATGCGATAGAAACATATTAGGAGAAGCCAGAGCCTGCAACAGAAATGAAGTCTGTCCTTTGAGTGTTTGCCCCTGGCAGGTTGAAGGCGGAGTCCCTCTATCAGGAGCTCAATGGAACTAGGAGAGGGAGCGCTGAGCTGCCAGGTGTCACAATAGCCAATTAAGGCAACAAGCCCAAAACAAGAGTCAAGCTTTTAATCATGTCTTGCAATGGTATAAGCAAGTATTGAAACCAGAGAAAGCGTGGGCTCTCCCTGTTCCATTTCCCCCATGGAACACACAGGAATGTGGGGTCAGGGTGGTCTCATTGCTGACAGAGCCCTGAACAAAAGGCTCTGGGAGTTTTATGGACTCTGGGCCTGAGGGCAAGGGAGGAGGTAGGCTAGGAGTGGAAGTACTAGGTTCTGAGTCATTGTGGGGAAAAGTGGCTTTAAGGTTTCTCTTCCTTTCCTGCCCCACCCAAAGGAGGCCTCTGGAGAGGTGCCTAAAGAATACCTCTGCCCAAGGCTTCTGATAAAGAAACCAGGAATGAAGGCTCAGGGGCTAGGAATGAAATATGTGGCGACCATGACCAGCCAGAGAGACCTGAGACCTTGATAGTTCCCTCCAGAGAATGCCATGAATGGGCTGTGCCCCAAGTCTGGGGTAGGGGTCACCTTTCCTTGAGTTTGTGGGCAGGCCTGAAAAATCACACACAGGTTTTTAACCAAGAGGCCCTATGTGGCCTCTTCTCCCACCTACCTCTTCTGAGCCACTCTTTCCAGCTGTCAGGCAAGTATCAGGCACCTACCTCTGCACTGAGGGGCAGTGACTTTCTTCAGGTGGACACTTTTCATCCAAATGTCTAGGCTCAAAGCTCTTGATTCCTGCATTTTAAGCTATGAGTATCTCTGAGAAATAATTGAGAGGACTAAGTACAAACACCCATCAAACCTTTACACTGTTGGCACGTATAGGATTCTGTTAGGTCAAGTGGTGCCCTCCTTACCCCTTTTCTGAGCATGATTATGTGTTAATTGCTACAGATCTGAACTGTCTTCCTGAAAGTTGTCCAGGGCTGTGGAAAAAAAGTTGAATATTTCAGTGCAAGTTCTATTGACACGAAAGCTAACACTGAATCATTCTTATCCCTTATCCCAGCCTATGCTATTTTCTTCTCTTTTCTTTTTTTTTTTTTTTTTTGAGACAGGGTCTTACTCTGTCACCCAGGCTAGATGCAGTGGCATAATCTTGGCTCACTGCAACCTTGGCCTCCTGGGTTCAAGTGATTCTCCTGTCTCAGCCTCCCAAGTAGCTGGGACTACAGGCACGCACCACCATGTCCGGCTAATTTTTGTATTTTTTGGTAAAGACAAAGTTTCACCATGTTGGCCAGGCTGGTCTTGAACTCCTAACCTCAAGCGATCCACCCGCCTCAACCTCCCAAAGTGCTGCATTACAGGCATGAGCCACTGTGCCTGGCCTAGCCTATACTATTTTCTACTATATTATATACTTACACGTCCTATCTTTTCTATCAGATTGTAAGCTTCCTTAGGACAAAGATGATGTCTTATATGAATGTATGGCAGCCAGAGTATTTTGCCCTCAAATACATACTGCTCGGATAAGCTTTCAGGATACCCATAAAACCATCTCTTCTAGTGTAGTCTGGAAATAACCTAAGTCTTGTGTTTATTTACTTTCACGCATAACTGTATCTTATCTTCCCTGGAAGATTGTAAATATATTCATGTTTAAGGCATCACAGTAGCTGGCTCATCATTAGCTGTCAACAAATAAATACTTCACAATTAGATGTCTGGGAACAGTCTTCACCAAGACACAGAAAGTTAACTGGAACTAAAATTTTAATTCCCTCAAACTCCAAGAAGACCTGTTTTCTAGGCATGATCCAACTATTTCTGAGGACAGCAAACTAACAGGATCACCCCCCACCACCCTTTGCTTCAATTTGCCCTAATACTCAGACTTAATTGGTGGAGACATGGGTTTGTGTATAAAGTGTTTGGAGATTATTTGTTATTATTCATGAGGGTCACCATTTGAAATTGGCCAGTGCAATCATCCCTACTTGACCATAATCAAGGTGCGCTAAGAAAGAAGGAGTGTTTGTTTCAACAAGTCAGAGAGTTGGTCTTCTGCCTTCTAAATGGACAATTTATATAATTTATGAAGAGATAGAGGCAACTTCCACTCTAAGCATGCACAGCCCACCCCACCATCCCAGTACATTCTTCTCTTTCCTTACATTTACCCATCTCACCCACCCCTCCTGCTTTTTTGAAGGCAAGTGAGCAGGTCCCAGGCTTACAGCTCAGTTGAACTGAGCTTGTCCTGTCTTCTCTGGTGATTTCTCTGTCTTACGGCCAGGAGCCAGATTCTGAGTCTGTTCAACTATGTAGTGGAAAAGTCACGAGAGAAATTCCAGTTCAGCATTTCTGTAGGGATCAGAGGTTCTGGCTGCTCAACCAAATTACCTGTAGAATAATTTTAATAATATGGCTTCCTGGAACTTACCCTGAAACATTCTGATTCAGTTAGTCTGGGGTGAAGCTCAATTGGCTGTATTTTTCTAAAACTTTATAGATGATTCCAATGCATGGGCAAGTTTGGACACTGGATAAATTTGAAGCTCTTTGAGATCAGGAAACACATAAATCTCCCATTCTGTATCCCACAATGACTAACTCAGCACCTGGCACACAGCAACACTTTAGAAATTGTTATTGAGTCAATGAGCAAATGGATGGTTGAAAATAGGGTGATAGACTGGGAGTACAGTCACCCTAGCATCTTTTTTCTTTTTTTGAGACAGAGTTTACCTCTTGTTGCCCAGACTGGAGTGCAATGGCGCGATCTTGGCTCACTGCAACCTCTGCCTCCTGGGTTCAAGCAATTCTCCTGCCTCAGCCTCCTGAGTAGCCAGGATTACAGGTGCCTGCCACCACACCTGCCTAATTTTTTGTATTTTTAGTAGGGACAGGATTTCACCATGTTGGCCAGGCTGGTTGTGAACTCCTGACCTCAGGTGATCCACCTGCCTTGGCCTCCCAAAGTACTGGGGTTACAGGCATGAGCCACCATGCCTGGCCAACCTAGCATCTTTTAAAATAATTTTTAAACTGACAAATAATTGTACACATTCATGGGGTACATAGGGATGTTTTGATACATATCATGTACAGTGACCAGATCAGGGTAATTGACATAGCCATCATCTCAAACATTTATCATCTCTTTGTGTTGGAAACATTCAATATCCTCCTTCTAGCTATCTGAAATTATGTATTGTTAACTATAATCATCCCACAGTGGTACAGAACAGTACAGCTTCTTCTTCCTATCTAGCTGTAATTGTGTTTACTTAACAAACCTCTCCTTATTCATCCCTTCTCCCTTCCCTTCCCAGCCGCCAGTGTCCTCTGTTCTACTGTTTACTTTTATGAGATCAACTATTTTTTTAGCTTCCACATGTGAGTAAGAACACACAGTGTTCACTTTGTCTTCCTGGTTATTTCATTCAACATAATGTCCCTGCATTCTACTCATGTTACTGCAAATGATAGGATTTTATTCCTTTTTATGGCTGAATCATATTCCTTTGTTTTACGCCCCCCCCATCCCCCGCCAACACACACACACACCATGTCTTCTTTATCCATTCATTTGTTGCTGGACACCTGGTCAACCTAGCGTTTTACCTAAAGGGTAGGCAAGAATCAATGGAAGCAGAAGGTCAAACCAGTCACAGTGGGGCCAGGGATAGGAACAAGGCAGCAGCTTGGGGGTGGAAATAAAAGAAAACTTAGGTAATTTGATCCCCAAGTGGGAGAACATGGCCCCATCCTTGAAAATGCTGCTACTTTCAGTGATGCTGCCACTTGCTGCCCTGGGGCTGGGACTTTTATAGGACTTCTGCTCTCCAGCCCCATCTAAGAAAGCAAATTGAATTGGTCACTTCTCTGTTTAAAGTTTCCAAGGTCGTGCATTACTCTCAGGATGAAGTCAATGCTCCTTTCTCTGGCTGAGTCCTGGCTCCTCCCCAGCCCATCGCTGCTACTCGCCCTCATCTGTCTGTGCCCACTGGCCACCCTGCCTTCCTGCAGGTCCTACTGCCTGCTGTGTTCTCTCACCAGCCGATGTCCTCTCTGCTTGCAATGCTCATTCCTCGCCCCATGTCCCCTGGCAAAGCCCATACGACCATTAAATTACAGCCTAAAAACATCTGCTTCTCTTTTCCCCGGAGGGGCTGCCAGTTCCCTGGGGGTAGGGGTCAGTCTGTTGTGTTCAAAGCCTAACCAGAAGATGCTCCCATATTTGTTGAATGAACCGAAGTTGGGACGGGAAACCAACAGTCAGGACTAGGGTTTGTTTCTGTTCCTGCAACACTGGACTGATTCTGCAGAGGCACAAACAAGCCCACTGATTTAGATCTATAGAGGATGGGGTAGGGGCTGGGATGGGAATTTTGCTAAGAAGACAAGTAGGTGAAAGTGGGAGATTCCAAGAGACCAGAAAGAAGGCAGCGTGTCATGCCCAATCTGCCGTTAAGGTCAAAGACCAGCTCCCTGGTCACACTCGGCCAAGGCAGGCTGCCGAGCTGGCTCCAACCCTGAGCAAAGCCAGGCAGCCGCCCAGGCGGGTGAAGTCTGCAGACTGTGCTCAGGCGTGACGCCGGGGTGCAGGTGGGAGCGGCGCCCGGGTGCATGGGTGCAGCGCTCTCCCGCCCGCGGTCAGGCGCACCGCGGGAACCCTTCAGGTGCGCCGCGTGGGGCGGGGCGGGGCGGGGCGTGCGCCCCCAGGCTGGTGCCAGGAGCAGGGGATTCATTCGCCTGCTTGACGCGCTGATGCCTTGATTTGGTCTGACAAGTGGAGGCTGCTTTGAGAAGCGGCCTGGATTTTTGACATTCAGCAAGCTAGAAATAACCAGCTGGGCTCCTGGCGCTCTGGCTGCAAATGTCTTGCCCTTTCCAGGCAACTGCCAGATTGAAGGGGCTTTTCCCCATGTAGACCTGTGTTCTGTGTGCTTGGAGGCCTAGGTTCCAGTCCAGGCTCAGCTTCTGACTCCCTACTTAAGGAGGAATCACTGAATTGACTGCAGCGCGGCTTCTGCTCTGTAAAATGGGCTGTTGCTAGCTGAGCCTCTTCTGCCTCTGGTAGAAAATGATTCCAAGTGTCTGCCTTGTCCATCCTAATCCTGTGGCTGAACTTGATGTCTGCTGCTTCTGGAAGCCTAGCGCTCCAAATTTCCGCTCTGGGAGGGACTCGTGGATGATCCTGGTTGGAAATGGGGCTGATTAACCTTTTGTGTATCATTGACTCTATGAGAATCTGTTAAAACCTAGGAGCTCTTACCCTAGGCAAATTAACACACCAGCCAAATACAGCTTACAAGTGCAGAGAGTCGCTGGTTTGAAGCACAGACCCCTGGTTTAACAACTGAAATCGAGTCAACTCCTCCTCTTTCTTGAAGGCTGAACCAAGCAGGCAGGGCTTTCCCCGCCTTCCAATCCTCATGCATGTGGACACTCTCTTTTCCTGCTTTCTCCCTTCAGCCATCTTCCTCACCATCCCCCATGCTAGGGCATGTTCAAGAGGGAAATTGTCTTATAAATATCTGTAAAAGGCATGGTATATCCTGTAGCAGAAAAAGCAAAAAATAAAAATATAATCCCCCCACCCCTGGTAAGGCATGTGCAGAACTCTTCCTGATGCTTCTCTCCCATAAGCCTGGGGGGTGGGTAAAAAAGTGGGAGGTGAAGCTGCTGCAGTGAAGTACCCCCTTCAGAATCTTCAGTACCCTTCAGAATCAGCACTGTCACCAAAATCACATAAACTACAACTCGAATGTCAACCAGCAGCCGCCTGCCTGGCAGCAGGAAGAGCCAATGCCATTTTGCACAGTGACTTGCTTACCCAAGGTATCGTCTGGCAAATGGGCTTCTTATGCAATGGGGAACCACAGGGAGGGGTCTTTTAAATGTACCTGAAAGAAACAGCTCTAACAATGGTGATTCAAGAGGCTGGTAATTGGCACTCACTCTGACTACATTGTTTTGATAAAATGACATAGCCAACTAGCGATATGAAGGCAGTAAGTAGAAAAGCGAACCTCTTGCTACGCAAATTGTGGATGAGATCAGCAACATCCCATCACCAGAAGCTTGATGGAAAGGCAGGCTCTGTCCCAGACCTATTGAAAGATCTGCATTTTAACATGATTGGGAGAGGATCCGCATGCAACTTAAAGTTTCAGAGGCCTAATCCAAATTCTTCTGACAATGATCATTTGAGTCCCAGCCATTCCCCTCTTTCCCCTGGGAAAACCACAACGTATAGACCAGATTCCTCTAAGCTCTGCTCATAAGAAGAAGCCACAAGCCACAAACACTCCCTCAGTCAACTAGAGACCTCACTCACCTGTTTGCAGAGTCATCCACCTTGGGCTACTTCTTTTCTATTATCTTCTAGGAAGACCAAGGTCTTCTGTTTGGAGATGAAAATGACAAAGGAGAACCTCCTGAACAGAATCCAGTTTGCCTTTAGCTTTAGCCGTCACTCTGACCTCAGTGCTGCTGAACTCAGTTCTAACTATCAAATGCTTTAGGGGAAATGAGAGGAGGATAAGTCCCTGGAGTTACCCGTGTGCACAGCCTGGCACTGTTTTCACTTGCCTTTGGAAATGAAGGTGCAGAAACCATGGGAGGTAAGGAGGGCACAGACTAGTGACTTCCAGAGTGGGACAGAGGGGAAAAGATGGAAGAGAAGTGCAGAAAAACACTCAGGAAAAGACAGGCTAGAGTGATGCCTGCTGAGACACGGCCCTGATCTCCCAGGACTTCCCTTCCTGCCTGTTTTCTACAAATACTTAGGGTTTTGTGGTTTAGGAAAAGAGATGCTTAGCAAGCTTATAGAAAATGTAATGTGGGCACTTTGTTGCTGTCCTGACTTTTAAAGGACTCAAAAGCAGATCACCTTCAAGGTGTTAGCTACTCTGTTTGCAGCCTTAGAAAGACATCCTTGATCTTTTATTGTTCTGCCTTTGCCCAGAGCTGGAAACTCTCTCTAGAGAAATGGCTTGCCTTGAAAGAGATGCTATTGTAGCCGAAAGTGTTTTAGCATCACTTCCAATCTCTGGTTCCTTGTGGGAAGTAACTGCTGCTGTAGTTTGTATGCCCTGTGCCTTTTATTGCCTCTTTACCTAAAAGGACACACCTGGTTAAAACTCAGTAGAACTTGTGTTTCCATGGAGATTGATTGAGACAACAGGAAAAATAAGTGTAAGCAAAACTGCACAGTACAAGTTATAAGATTCAGGTTGTAGAACAAAGTGATTACTACTTAGAATCCTGGATTAGCAAGAGAATCAGAAAGATGCTGAGATTACCTAGTGTTATCACCATCCACATGAAAAGCAGAATAAAACCTTTTCCCCCATCACCTAGATATTGGGCCGTTTATTATAGATGCTACAAAGGGATTTATTAGATTTTTCCCAAAATGGTTAATTAGAGGCATCCCAGATTACAACTCCTTTAGCACAACTCACAGCTGCAGGCATCCTACTTACAATTTGCCCAGCTACTGACAACTTAACTCTCTGCCCCAATCCAACATTTTTTCCTGGTATGCTCAAACTTTTCTTCTCCAAGAAGACTTCCTAAATGATCCCAGTTCATAGGGATCTCGTCCTTAATGCAGGGGAAATTCACTGTTCAGGAATAATCTACCATACCATCACATTCTTCTTTTTTTGTAATCCTGGAATTCTTCTCCAGTTTTTTTATTCTTGCCTGTCTACGCAGATAGATCAGTAGCCTTCAATAATCTGTCTCTCCTGTTATTTTGCAGCCTCCTACTATGCACAGTAGGTGCTTTACTTATGTCAGCTGGGTTGACATAGACAGTAGTCTCTAAGTGACCGGTCCTTGGCTCATCCATCTGAAACCAATGACCTCTTAGGCAGAGTGAGAAAGGGTTAGGACTGTTGACTCTGGGACATCCTTGGCTCTGTATGAATGTTGTTTTTAAAAGCAGGGGTTTTGTCTCCAGTGCATTGAGGAGATCAAACCCCATCATCAGCATATTTCTTTAGGATATTTCTGTGTTAGATCTCACTGCCAAGCCAGAGTCCCCACACACAGACTCTCACTTTTCCCTGTGCAATTCCCAGCAATAGGCAGAAGTGAGGCAAGTGGTAGAATATGTTCAAATCATGGTCTATTCTTAATAAAAGAAACCAGGGCAGCTTGGGGGCTGGCTCATCTCTTCTCAAATTCCCCTAGTGTTCTGAACCAAATGTATGAAAAGAATAGATTTGTTTCATTCACAGTATTAATGCTTCTCCAAAAGGAGTTGTTTGTGTGGCTGGAATATCAGTTAGTCGATGATCAATAAGGCTTGTAGGTGTGAATCAGAGAAGTATTCTGGACTTGAGAGTAGAGCTGCCAGCTACTACTTTACATCACCTTCATCCTTACAGAATCACTGAGACCATTCATTCATTCACAAGCAATTGTGTCTGCTACCTGCCAGGCACTTGTGGTAGGCATTAGAGATACAATGACAAGTGAAACAGACACTGCATGTAATCTACTGGGAGAGACTGGGAATTAATTCAATAAATAAAAGTAAGTATATAATTATCAATTGTGATAAAGGCCCTGAAGCAAAAGAATAGGGTGTTCTGCAAGAATATTACAAGAAGCTTTATCTGATCTAATGTGTATGGGGAGGGGAAGCCTCAGGGAACGCTTCTCAGAGGAAGTGGCATGAGGAAGTGACATTTGAGCTGAGCATTGAAAGAATAAAAATTAAAAAGTAAAGAGGGGGCCGGGTGCAGTGGCTCACACCTGTAATCCTAGAACTTTGGGAGGCCAAGCTGGGCAGATTACTTGAGGTCAGGAGTTCAAAACCATCCTGGCCAACATGGTGAAACCCCATCTCTATTAAAAATACAGAAAAATTAGCTGAGCATTGTGGCAGGTGCCTGTAATACCAGCTACTTGGAAGGCTGAGGCAGGAAAATTGCTTGAACCCAGGAGGTAGAGATTGCAGTGATCCAGGATCACACCATTGCACTCCACCCTAGGTGATAGAATGAGACTCCGTCTCAAAAAAATAAATAAATAAAGAGGGGTTAGAGAATGCTTGAGATACAAAGAGCTAGTTCATTGGAGGAACTGGAGTGAAGTCCACGTGGCTGGATTAAAGGGAACAAAGAAAACCAGGATATAACGAGGTAGGCAGGGGCTGGATCACCTGCACATACAGTGTGGAGGTCTTAGGCTTTTATTTTGGAACAGCAGAAAGCCATTTTCAACAGAGGATGAGAACATTAAATTTATGTGTCCACAAGTTTGCTCAGATGAGACAAGTGATGAACAGAAACATCATTACTCAGGTCTCATTCAACTCTCCCATTGTATATTCTAGTAAACCACCCATGTTCTGCTTTCGTTGCTCTGAGCCAAAGTGAGTTATACCTCCCCAGGCCCACTGAAAATCCCAGAGAGCTTATTGAATGGTGTGGGGGACCTGGTAAAACTCACCATTCAGGCATTTGAATCTGGGCCACTTTTTTACCATCAGCATTTTGCCTCCACTCCCAAGGAATAAATCCTTAAAATTATAACCTTTGAGCCCCCATGCCCAGGCAGGCTTGCTTCTCTTGGATCACAGCAATCATGGTTTTGACTATGAATTGCCGATCCCAAATTAAATGATTAACCCAAGGTCATTGAGCCAGTCCGCTGCCACACCAAGGACAGATTTTCAATCCCCTGAACTCAAGGCAGATGCACTCCTCAGGAATGCTGTCAGAGGCTTAGAAAAAGAAAGTGTTCCATGTTCCCCAAACATGTAAACCTATTCTTTGATATTCATGTTTATTCTATGACTCAGAAGTTCCCAGGATTATTTTCTGGGGTGATCAGAAACTTTCTTTGAGTGGGAAATGATTCCTTACTTGAAAAGTATTTTTAGCCAAGTTCGTTCTTCCATAACTGTGAGCATCCTTTGAGGATTATGCTGGCTTCCTTGTGGGCTGCCCCACCTTGCTATTTCTTGAAGCTATTGGAACAGTTGAAACAGGCATATGAATAAACCCAGGGTTGCCAAAAAGACACCTCAATCCTTAACAGGTTTTGATCTGAAAAAGAGCAGTTTGTTCACTTGATTTGCTTCATGTATTTTGCAACATTGGCGGGTTGTGTCTGGGCCTTTCCCAGCCCTCTCTGCAGAAATGAGAACCAGGGTTATTCATTCTTCTCTATTTTAAAGGAATTCCAGGAGTGCTCAGACAAGCCACTGGAAAAAAACTGGTGTTATTTGACAACTTCTGAGCATGGATGTTTCAGGCCCCGGTAATGCCATGGAAATAGGAATGACCTTTGTTCCAGAGGTAGCATTCTACTTGCATCTGATGAGGTGAAAAAGTATGCCGGGTTTTAGGGGTGGCTCCGCAGAAGAGAGGCAGCTTGAAAAATCGGACCTACATGCCCAGCTTTGTCCTTGCAGGCAAAGCTCCTCCTTCAACCCACTTCTCACTCTCTGAGCTGATCTGTCCTGACAGCTGCCAAATTAGTCCTCTCATTCCTGGAGCTCGCTTTGGCACTCTCACGAATGTTTCTTTCAAAGTCCACTTTTCATTTAGAATGTTGCTCAGCCTTACTTCAGGAGGGAAATAAATGGCCTTAAAATTTTTTGTAGAAAGGGGCAGTTTCAACCAGCAAATAGGTTCCAAAGAATACGTAAATGTATCGTGCTAGAAGTTACCCACCAAATTCAAATCTGCATTTGGATATAAATGATCTATAGACAATTCTGAAGAACGCACATGTCAGAAGCAATTCCATGATGCCTGTTACCATCTTTCTGTAATTTTTCAAATTTTGTTTTATTTTAAAGTGACAAATAATCATTGTATATACTTATAGTATATAATGTGATGTTTGGATACATGTATGCATTATGAAATGATCATATCAGCCTCTTAATGAATCCATAACATATTTATCAGTTTCTTGTGGTAAAAACATTAGAATGCATTATTTTAGCAATTTTGAAATATACATTATTATTAATTGTAATCACCTTGCTGTGCAATTTTCTTTCCGATCCACGCACCATTGGAATATCTTTTCTGTTTTATTTCTCCAAATTGGACCAGTCCCTCTGTTTGGGTCTAAGGCCATGTTGGCCAAAAAGCAGAATCTGAATCTAGTCTAGAGTCTGATGGGAATAAAAGGATGTGCTCCTCCTCAGCTACTGACTTATCATTCCATCTGTCACCAACTTATGTGGTGGCCCTGGACAAACCACCTGACTGCTCCGTCCTCACTTCCTTTGTGAGCAGGAAAAGGATAATACTACTCTTACGCACTCACAGAGTTCTTGTCAAACATTCTTACGTGCAATACGTGGGTGAACTTTGCAAAGTTTAAAAATAGCGTAGAAGTATAATCATGTTATTATGTGAAACCCATTCTCTCTATTCTTCCTGGAAGACAAACAAAAAGTTGTGCCAAACTAAGCATTTGTGATGGCAGGCCTAATGTATGTCTTGTCCAGAATGGAGAAAGCTGGCACTATCGTGAGATCCATCCACGGGTCCCTCAGAATACACACACTCTGCATCTCTGCCTGTGTTTGCTTCTCTGCACTATTTCCATGACCTTTACCTCAGGTTGGGGTTAGGGGAGAAGTCAGTACCAGTTCCTGGAGGCATAGTCTGTTGAATATTCACATAAATTCCACCAAAAGTTTTAGCCTGGCTGCCAATTTTCGGAGGGCTTGAAAAATAGTTTTGCGTGTGCGCTGACTCTCACAGTCTTTCTTACACTGATTCTCACAGTGTCTTTCTTACACTGAAAATTACTGGGGACAGAAACCAGTCCCTGCCATTCTTTTTTCATGATGCAGTGACTTCCAGACAGTGAGAAAATGCTTCTAAGGGCAAAGGGCTCTGGTCCCAGGGTTGTCACCAACTAACTGGAACGCCTGGGGTGTGGTTCTCCCTTTCTCTGGACCTCATTTTTCTAAGTTTGGAGGTATTCAAATAATGTTCAGTGAAATGCTTTGGTAGATGTATTATTATTGTTATTTTGCATTGTGGGAATCTGTATAAAGTTTGAGCTAATAGAAAAAGTTTAAACACTGCTGCCTTCAGCACTAACCTTCTAATGCTCCAGAATTTCTGCCAGAACCCCCACTGATTGCTGTATGAGATATTTATTTTCATCTAGTCCAGATTTTTCTGCTTTTTCCTTCAAAGTTAATAAATGTGGAGGAATAGTGGTTAGAAAGAGGTCACGGCACTGACGTCTGGTAGATTAGGGATTCTTGACTTGATCCATCCAGTCTGGAAAGATTATCTGTAGGAAGTGACAATAGGGGTTTGGTCAGGTTAAATAGGAACCAGGACTGGAAACCTTATAGCATGGCCATCTCCCTAGAGTACATGCACAAGGTAGAAAATTGCAGGTAACTCCTGAGCCTCTGTACTAGCCAGTAATGAAATGTGTACTTCTAGGATTGGTCCTATGTTCTGTCTTCCGAAGTAATCTTAATTAAAATAGACAGGCCAACATAAATGAAGAGATGGACAATTCATTAGAAACCTAAACTGTGCTGTCTTCTAAAAGTGCCATAATTTGCTTAGTCTGGCTGTCAATAAACTGTGAGTACCATTGACCTAAATGTTGCTGTGTCTTTGCCAAGTAACAAAGGACCAAGACTGTAAGTCTGATGGGCTGGGGAGAATGGCATCGCAGAGGAGTCCCCCAAAAGGGATCTGCTGCAAAATGGGTAAGGTCCTCAAAGAATCCACCCAGCCAACCCTACTCCACCCACCATTGTCTGCTGCGAAAGCGGGGACATCACGCATCTAGAATCCATGTTCTCTTCTTCCATCTCCAGTAATTATTCCCTACCATGCAACCCTCCCAAGGCCCCCAGTCTAAAACCCTCTCCAAACTCAAAAAAGTTTGTCTGGCTACACAGAGATCTTCTGAACACGTTGGGACTAGTAGATTTTTCTGAACCTACCCTTAAAGCTCTTCTCGAAACCACGTGTTGATCCTCTGTCTCTCTTCTCATCTCTCTCTGTTTCTCCCTCCACGCACACTCTTCCTCTTTGGTGATACTGTAATGTTTGTCCCTATGTCTGCTCTCGTCCTCCATCACAGAGTCTATCTACATAATGCTGAGCGCCTGGAAACAATCTCTCAGTAATATGTTGACACTTCAGCAGTCTTCTGAAGTCAAGAGGCAGATTTCTCAGCAAACATTTAAAAGGAGATTGAGTGTCTCTGTTTTGAATTATGGCACATGGAAAGAAAAGTCAAAACAGAGTATTATAATAGGCTTAGTGAAATCCCAGGACTGAAGCTCCTTAAATATGCTTTTATGACCTAGTTGGAATGTGGCACAAGTTGTCTTTTTGGTTCATTTATTTAAAACAATTGTGTGACATCATTGTTTAGTCCCTGGCCTGTGTTTATCCCCAAGGCAATTGCTAATGAATGGTGCTGGCAACTGTAAGATGCTGTTTTATATACAACAGGTATCATGGTCAACTCTGCTAATTTGCAGAATATACAGTTTTCTCACACAACAGATTTTGTTTTATCTAATCAGTGAGACAGAGACCCTTCAGAAGGGAAATTATGACTGGTAAATCACTATCCTTTTAAAGGTCAGAACTATTTAGATTTTAAAGTAAAATTTTTTTTGGATTTAACTACACCTTACAGATTTTTAAACTTTTTATTTTGAAGTAATTTCAAAGTTATTTAAAAAATTACAAAAATAGTGTAAGAAAAAGTCCTGTATACCCTTCACCCAGATTTGCCATTTCTGGGATAACTTTTACCACATTCACTTTACTTCTCTCTGGATATGGTCACCATCATTATCATCATCATCTGATCCATTTCAGAATAAGTTTCAGACATTACATGCCTTTATTCCTAAATATTTTTTGTATATTTTCTAAGAACAAAGACATTCTGTTACTACAAAGTATAATTATCAAAATCAGGAAATATATAATACTACTATTTAATCTACAGATCTTGTTCAAATTTTGTTGGTTACCTCAAAAAATATTCTTAACAGAATTTTTTTTTTTTTCTGGACCAGCTCTCGCAGGTTGTGATATGTGGAACTTTCACTGTCACTTACTTCTAAATATTTTATCATTTCTATTGTGAATTCCTCTTTAATCCATGTTTTAGGTTTCCTTTTACTTGTTTCCAAACATGTTATAATTATTATTTTTAACTCCTTTTCATTTTTGATTTCAAATTTCATTTCATTATAGTCAAAAAGCAATGGTCTTTATGACAGTCCTTTCACTCTCGTGGAGACTTCTTTTGTGATTTTAATAGGTGGTAATATTATGTAAAAATGTATTTGAATCTGCTCTTGGGTATAAGAACTTTTTTCTATGTATCTAGTAGATTTGTTGTTGTTTAAACCTTTTCAATTCTTGCTAAATTTTCATTTTACTTAATCTTAGTAACCTACACTACAATTGGAGATTTGGCGATTTCTCCTAATTCTCTCAGCTTTGGCTTTGTGGTTTTCAGAGTTATGCTATTAACTGCACACAAGTTCTTGTATATTGCTTCTCGGTGGATTACTGCTTCTATTATTATGTAGAGCTTTTTGCCTTAATTATATTTAGCTTGATATAAATATTGATATACCAGGTTCTTCTTTATTATTATTTGCATGGTACCCCTTTTTAAATTTCTTTACATTCAGTCTTTCTCTTTGGTTTTGTTTTCATTGTATATCTTATAAGAAGCACATATGGCTGGTTTTTTTAAAAAAACAAATTGATACTATTTACAAAGATCAATATAATCTTCTTATATTTGTTTTATTTGAACTTATGCCTTCTTATTTTGGATTTTCTCCTCACCATAATTTTTCTTGCTTTGTAAATTTCTACTTTTCTGCATTCCACTGAATTAATGAAGTTTCCATATGTAGTATTTTAATAAATATAAATTTGTTGATTTCAGTGATTCCCCCTAATTTTAAAAATACATATACTTACTCATAAACTTTTCTAACAAGGTCTAGAGTTATTCATTTTCTGTCCTCTTTAATATCACATATGCCTCAGAGATTGAACATGACGTTGCTGTGTAGAGCTTTAATTTCACCCTTTCTTAAATTCAAAAAGTTATTAAACATGTGGTCAATATGTATGTCCTTATGGTCAATAATTAATTAAGCTAATTTGATTAATTTAATAATTAACAATTAAATTAAATGTTACCACTTTTTACATGCATCATTATTTCTTATGTTTCATGCCTTAGGCTCATTTTGCTTCTCAGTAAATAACATCCTATAATATTTCTTTTAGTGGAGTTCCAACTCTGTTACTAGTGATAAGAAATCTGTTGTCAGTGCAATTATGACTTCTTTGTAAACAATATAATTCTCTCCGGAGATTTCTCAGCGCTTTAATGTTGATGCCCCGCAGTTTTACTTCAATGTGTCTGGTAGATGTGGGTTTTCTTTATTTATTCAACTTAAGTCCTCAGAGTGCTCCTTTAGTCCAAGGACTTTTCTCATTTTTCATTATGGAAGTCTCTACTGTGTCTCTCTTCAAATATTGTTCTTCCTTATTTTCTTCTTCAGAAATCCTATTCAGCACGTATTGCAGTACTCAAATTATGTTCCTTATTTTGTTTCATATTTTTAAATCTCTCTGTATCTTTGACCATGGAAGGATAATTCCTCAGTACTCTTTTCCAATTCATTCATTCCCTGTGTAACTGCTGTGAGTCTAGAGTTTGCTCTGACTATTGAACATCTAAACAACCATAATTTTGATTTCAAAGATTTCAAACTGTGTCTTTTCATATTTATACAATATTATTTAATTTCAGCCTATTTGTGTTTCATATCTTGCTCTTAAAAAAAAGAAGAAGAAGAAGAAGCCTGGAATTTGGAGAGAGGTCTGAGTTGAAGATTTAAATTGGAATTAGGAAGTAGATGATATTTAAAGCCACGAGCATAGATGAGATCACCAAAGGAGTGCCTATGGATAAAGAACTGAAGAACTGAATCCATGTGTCCTCCAACATTAAGGATTGGGGATGAAAAGGAAGAATCATTAAAAGGGAAACTAAAAAAGGGGGCTAGTGAGGTAGTGGGAAACCAGGAAAGCTTTATGTATCCTCATGCAGAAAGGAGGAAAATCTGAGAGGATCAACTATCAGATTCTGCTTAGTAAAATGAGAACTGAGAACTGACCTTTGGTTTTAACAGTCAGGTGGGAGAGAGTGCCTGGCTGGAGTGATAATACTTGACGATGATTTTTAAGCTTTCTTTTCATGAGCTGGCAAAAGTGGGGATGCTATCCACTCCCACGACCTTTGGCTCCGAGTGGTAATTGGCATTCATACTCTGCCTCAGGTGGATCTCTTTAATTCAGTTCACTTTGCAGAGACTAAACTCCCACCAACTTCCCCCTGTTTTTAATCTTGGAACACATGAGATTTCTGGTTTGTAGAGATGTTTATCCACGAGCTGGCGATACCATTTTTTAGTTTCCATTTTCTCTCATTGCTATAAGTTTAGAGCACCAAAATTATATCAAAGCATAAATTTGAAAAGCCAAGTGAATTGACTGGAAGTTTCTTACATTCTTCAAACATCTGAACATTTCAGATGGTGTGTTGGTTAACTATTGCTGCAGAACAAACAACCCTATAAGTTAGTGGCTTAAAACAGCAGCTACTTATTTAGCTTACGATTCTGCAAATCAGCAACTTAGGGTGGATCAGCTGCACATTCTTCTGGTCACCTGGGTGCTTTCATGCATCCATGGTCAGCTACAAGCCAGCTAAGGACCCCTGCTCTGAGGATTAACTAGCTACTGGCTGAGGCCACAGGGGTTACAGGGTTAACTTGGCTGTGTGGTCTTTCACTGTCTAGCAGGCTAGCTTAAGCTTGTTTACATGGTACATAGTGGGAAGACTTCTGAGAGAGATAACAGAAAAATCCCAAAGCCTCTTAAGGCCTGGGCTTTGGAATGGCACGTCACTCCTGCTTCCAAGTATTGACCGAAGCTGATATCATGGTCAGCCCACATTCAAGGGATGGAGAATTATCTTTGATGAGAGGAGCTAGAAAACGACATTGCAAAGGGGCATGGATGCAAGGAAGAGAATGATTCTGGACATTTCTGCAAACGATGTATGAAATGGACTTAACTTGTTATGGGATAAATTTAAATTAGATTGAAGGAGAAAAGATGTCAACTCTAGAGCACGTTTGTAATTTTTGAGCATTGCGTGTACAGGGGGCAGCTTTTAAGACCAGGCCCAGCTGGAGCAGAGGTTCTGCAGCAGACTCAGGACCAGTTCAGTGCTGTCTGCCATTATCAAGGTATGTGCTGGGAGCCACGGGAGGTCACAGAGGAATTCCTTCCTGCCTTGCAAGAAGATATTACTTGAACCGGGAGTTCAGGGCAAGCCTCCAGCTCTGCAGTGAGGCAGCATAGTAAGTGCTATGAGATGACTGGTTAAGGGAAAATCTTTGGAAGGAGGTAGACTTCGAGCATAGGCTGAGAGGAAGAAACCATGGAAGATTACAGACTCCAAAGAGTCAAAGATGACAGACACTGGTTGCACTTTGGCCAGCATCCTTTCTTACTTGCTGGAGAGGCCGAAAGGCTGAACAATGCATCAATCCTCAGGAGACAGAAGGGAAAAGAACCAAGTTTTCCCAACTGATTTCTTTTCCTTAGCTAAACCAGGAGGAATTTATTGCTTTTCACTGAAAGAACACTTGTATCAACAAGAATTCTGCACACTTTAGCGAAGAAAGATGGGTCCTAGCTTGTGGTAGTTTTGGCAGATTTTTAGAGTCTTACCAATATACCCCCTTCACACCATGGTGGTCCAGCTGTTGATGTTCTTGGTGCCCAGGCCAAATGAGGCCATAAAGAGAACGCAAAGGCAGGTGTTTGGAAGGTATATTGACCTGTGGGTTTTTAGTCCTGACTCCAGCCATATCAAAAGTTTCTTTTTATTTTATAGTTTATGTAAAACTGAAGGCTGCTAGTCAAAATGTCCTGTGGCTACATTTCCATTTGTCTAACCCACCCAGTGATTTCTTAATACTATCAAAACTTGACTAGGATTTCCACTTCCAAAAGTTATTGGCTGCATTCTGGCTAATTCTTAGATTGAAGACAGGGACTGGGGCCTGAAAACCACAGCCCCCAAGGGAGCCAGTTCTGTTCAAGGCATTGCTTCCAAGTCAGAGACTCTTCACCAAGCCTTTTTTCTCCTTGGAGACCAATGGAGAGGCATTAATCTGGCACAGATAAGCATTCCCATAATGCTCAACATTTCCAAGAGTGGAGAGAGATGATGCAGAGATTAGTCAATCATCTCAACATAAGAATTAGCGAACATATTGGCAAATGGGAAAAATTTTTTTTTTTTAAGACAAAGTCTCCCTCTGTCACCCAGGGTGGAGTGCAGTGGCGTGATCATGGCTCACTGCAGCCTCAATCTTCTGGGCTCAGGTGATCCTTCCGCTTCAATTTCCCAAGTAGCTGGGACTGCAGGTGCGTGCCACCACACCCAATGAATTTTTTGTATTTTTAGTAGAGACAGGGTCTCACTATGTTGCTCAGGCTGGTCTTAAACTCCTAGATTCAAGTGATCCTTCCACCTCAGCCTCCCAAAGTGCTGGGATTAAAGGTATGAGCCACCACACCCAGCCAGGAAATGTTTAATAATTGTATTGTTCATGCATCTATCCCAGAAATGAATTCAATCTAACACTGCATTATGAGCATGAATTTGTGTTACATGATTCTATTCTAGACTCAGGAAACAGCAAAGAGATGGAAACAAAAAAATATTTGAGTGCTACCCTTTGCTCGCAACTATGCTTTATTTTGCTTATTCACCATGTCTAATCAATTCCCCTGTCCTTTCATTTCTGGTTTTTTAATATTTCTAGGATTCAGTCCTTTCTCCCCATCCCCACGGCCTTAATTCACAACCTCCATCATCTTTCAGTAGATTTACTATAATAGCCCTCTGTTATGGGCTGAATTATATCCCCTTTACAACCTCCCCACACCTCAGAATATGACTGTTTTGGGAGATAGGGCCTTTAAATGGGTAATTAAGGCAAAATGGGGTCATATGGCTGGGCCCTAATCTGATATGACTGATGTTCTTGTAAGAAGTGAGTAGGACACAGATGCACACAGAGGGAAGACCATGTGAAGACAGGGAGAAGCCGGCCAGCTGCAAACCTAGGAAGGAGTCCTCAGAATGAAACCAACCCTTGTGACACATTGATCTTAGACATCCAGCCTCCAGGATTGTGAGGCAATCCATTTCTATTCTTCAAGCTCCAGTCTGTGGCATTGAGTCATGGCAGCCCTCTCAAAATGACACAGCCTTCTGCCTGGGCTCTGTGCTTCCAGCCTTGTTCCTCTCAAGTTGGTACTTCTGAAAGTGGAATTATCTACCTCAATCACTAGTCTGACCTTGTCACTTGCGTGTTTAAAACCCCTCAGTAGCACCCCTCCTCTCCCAGAAGTGTTTTCCACAGTAAGTTTACTGGAACATTAGTTATGTAAGATCCCCCTCAGTTATGTAAGTTTGGGAACTCCACAAGTCTCCAACTTGAGGGGTCACTGCATATTTGCATATCAAAGACTCCGAGAAGTTTTGCAGTCAAAAAACCCAGTTAACTTTGTTTCACCCAATGTTTGCCAAACTCATTTTTCTTGGTGTCATACGTATTATATCTACTGCAACATGTGTTCTGTAGTACAAACCAGGAAGTGATGCCCTATGCAATTAAGTCCACATGCTTGACTTGTCATGCGAAACGAGGGTCACCAGATTTAGCAAACAAGAATACAGGATCCCCAGTTAAATTTGAATTTCAGGTAAGCGTAAAAAATGATTTGTTGTTTATCTGAAATTCAGATAACAAATTCAACTGGGTGTCCTGTTTTTTATCTGGCAACCCTGTACAGAACCCTTCGTGACCCCTAGTGAAGACTAAACCAAAATGAATTTGATAAGAATTGTTTCCCCTAGTTAACACAATAGAAAAAGATAAAGTTAAGATTGATTCTTGGCTTTCAATGGGATTCTTTCCATTTACCATCCACCCTTGTTCACTTGAAGCAGTGGCTCCTCATCCTGGCACCCATTAGAATTATCTGAGGAGCATTTAAAAATGTCTATACCACATCCATAACCAATTAACTTAGAATTGGGGGTTACCAAACGAGGAGTAGGAAAGGCAGGGCAGAGACAGTGAGGCAAGGCAGGTGTATAGCATGCAAATTTAAGGGGGTGCCCACTCTCAGGAGCCAACCCTGGGCTTGCACAGCCCTGAGAGTGAGAACCTCCTTAAATCTTGTGCCCTATACACGTTCTGGCCTCACCCTAATCAGGCCCTACTTAAAGACGTAGTTAAGCCAGCACACCTGTAGTCCCTACTGTGAGGAAGACAGGATTGCTTGAGTCCAAGAATTTGAATCCAGCCTAGACAACATAAGGAGGCCCATCTCTAAAAGAAAAAAAAAAGTTAAAGAAAAAGATGCAGGTAGGTACAGGGTTATGCAAAAGAGCTTGCATGGGATTTCCAGCTCTGTGTTTCATTGCTTTAGAAGGAAAATCGACCTTTCCCAGAAAGGAACATTAGCTCCAGCTCATAAGCATGAGTCAGGACAGGCCTCAACAGGCCAGGTTTTCCTGAAATGTAAACTTACAGCAGGCTCTGCTCTCCCCTTGAAGACCACTCCTAAAAAGTTTAAATGCTCGGATTCCTCATTCTTTTCCAGTTCAGGCTGGTGACTGAGTAGCTTCTAGTCACTGGCTTCCCATAGATTCTGTTTCACACTCAAACATGGTTTTAAATTTCTATAAAATGTAATGAAAGTACAGGCTTCACTCTTCTTTCCAAGGTTTTATAGACTCTCACCCCCACTCTCCCTCCTGCCTCTCTGCCTTCTGCCCTTTTCTTGCTGGCGATTTTCTGCCCCATCACTGGCAGCCTGGTCAGAAAGGCACCTCATTAATCCACCCACTGGGACAGTGTGCCCAGAACAGCCAAGGCCAGCCTTGCTTGGGAAGGCAAGTCTCTGAACCGTCTCTTCCTTCACTGGCCTCTGAGTTCCGTGATGTCATCAGCATTCTGCCCCTGGCTGGCGGCCAGATCCTTAACTACTGATTCCCAGATCTCTCCAAGTTGTAAAATTCTAGGAAAAGAAACTGTACTTTTCCAGTGCTAAAAAAGGATGGGAATGGTTGAGTGGAAGCTCCCAGCCCGGCTAAAATTAACTTCCTTCTTTTGTGATAATTGAATGATTTTCAATGATGTTCTTCCTATAATAGGATTCAAAAGTTTCCTCAGAGGAAAATTTAGAAGAGAAAAATACAAGAGAAAGGGTCCTCTCAGGCAGGGTTTGTAGCAATATCCTTGCAATATGAAGCTCATGAAATTATATGGGTGTATCTCACTTAGCTTAATAGACACGTCCCTGTAAAGTTTCATATAAATGGAATGTTTAAAAAATTATATCACTGTAAGTGCACAAGGAAAGATTGCTAAATAAAGGAAGCCTGGGGTGACTCACTTTATAAAATGAATTATTTTTATGTAATGTACATTATCCTCCCCCACACATACATTGATTTATATATATATATATATAATTTTGAATTTTTCAAAGGCTGGATTCTCATAAGGTAGGGGCGCCTCTTATAATGACAACTGGTCCGAGGTCACAGCTGTTCTCAGACTCTGAAGCTGAACTTTTTATAATGTCCTCTGGGGAGTATGTAGCTGTCAGGGCTCTCTGGGGACTTTTAAGCTCTTACCCTGACCCAGAATCCTCCTGGCCTATCCTTGGAGTGATGTGGACTCTGGAGCACCCAGGGAAATCGTCGATGACTGGACAGTGAAGAAGTGATGGTAGATATGCTGAGGCTGACAGTCGCCAAGTGCAACATGAAAAGCAGTGTGGTGTAGCAGTTAGAAGCATGAACTCTGTGGCCAGAAGACTACGGCCCTGCCTCTGTCCTCTAGCTGGGTGGTTCTCTGAGCCTCCCTATCCTCATCTGTAGAATGGGGATGATTAAAATAGGACCTACCTCAGGTTATTGCTAGGACTAAATGAACAAGAGGACCTGGCACATAGGAAGAGCTCAAAAGATTGCTAACTACTTTTAAGTCACTTGGACATGCTCTATTCGAGTAGGAAGGAAATTATAACGAGAAAAGAAAACCGAAGATGCTACTGTCTACCGATTGCTGCTCCATGTCAGATACATGCTGAACTCATTCATTCAATCCTTACGTCACACACACGGCCATTAATATTATTCCCACTTCCCAGAGAAGAAAACTACAGTTTAGAGAGGGTAAGCAATTATTCTAACGCCACACAGCAGATAAGGCACAAAGCAGATTCCTTGAGGCCAGTCCTGTGTGCTCTTTTCACTCTGTCTCAAGCCTGAGAAGATGAGGGCTTAAAGGTGACTTTTCAAAGATGAAGGTCTCAGACCTGGAGGGTATTTAGATTAGGAATTAAAATGGTTCAGGAAGTGACATAAAGAAAGGAGGAGAGAGAAATTCATTCAACAAAGATTGACTGAGAGTCTAGAGTGTGCAGGTTCCAGGTGACAAAGGGAAAGAAGGCCCCATCATCCTTGGCCTCAAAGTCTAGTGGGGGTGAATCATGTAAAATTACAAGAAACCCCAGCCAGTTGTTAGGATTTAGGTATGAAGACTGTGCTATTGGATTCTTAAGCAAAAATTTACTAACTTAGAGGAAGACTTCAAAGGAGAGGTGACATTTGAAGGCTTTACAAGTATTATCTTATTTAATTCCCTAGTATTTGGTGAGATGGGCAATACTATCGCCCTGGGGTAAGGACAGCTGATTTGCCCACCCAGTATTTAAAAGCCACTTCTTCACTCTACACGGCGAGGCAGTGTGGGCGGCTGAAAGTCTCTATTTTCTAGTTTCCCTGGCAGCCAGCCATGGCCCATAAGATGGAAGCAGAGATCATTGGGTCAGACTTCAAAAAAAACTTCTTAAAGGGGTATAGGCTGCTTACATGGAGTTTCCTGCTCTTTCCTGTTCTTCCTGATTCTTGTCTGAAATGAAGACAAGATGGCTAAGGCTCCAGCACCAACCTGTGACCTTGAGAAAGGCAGAGGGAGTCTGGTCCCTGGTGACTGGGACTTGCTGTAGCAACCTTGAACTGCCTAGCTCCAGACATGCTTGTTTAAATGAAAGAAAAATAAGCTATCTTACTTAAGCCTGTGTTATTTTTGGCAATTGTTATTAGCATCTGACCCAGTCTCTAACTGGCATAAGCCCCTGAGGCCATTAGGCAGAGGTGCTGGGTTCTCACTACCCTACACTGTTGGGACAAGCCTGTGGTTCCAATGCACCCAAAGAGCCTAGAGTGTTTCCTGAAATTCCAGTTCCTTTTTTGTCAACTATTCAGGCCCTGGCATCAAGCACACAGCCTTGTACTCAGTCACACTCAATAATGTGTTTTGAAAGAATACAATGAATAACTGCCCCTCAAACATTTTTCTGAGGGGTTTAGAATGATCCCTTCTCAGATTTCCACAAGCAAGCATCAATACGAAGCTTGTGGGAAATCCAAAGTGCTTTGAGATATTAAAAAAGTAAAGAATAAATTGGAAATGATAAAAATTTAAGCAGGATATATATAAAGCCTCATTTAATTAAGTAGTATGTTTTAAATGGTGAAGCAAAATTGTGTATTTTTTGTAGATATTAAAAATATAGTTAAATGAAAATAAAATAGTTGCTGTCCCAAATCCCTTTTAACTCTTTCTGTACATAAAAATCATATAACTATATGAGTATAAATATGAGCTCATGGTGTGTATATTATTTTGCAACCTTTGATTTTTTTTCACTTAGCATCCTTTCTTGGGCATTTCCCCACATCTGTGCATTTAGATTAACCTCATTCTCTGTAAGGTAGAAAAGTATCCTTTACCCTAATACGCTCCTTTCATAAAAATTTGTTTGGATGTAATTTTAACCTTGCTCTCTGAAGAGTCATCAGGTGTTTACCTGAAGAGGTTGATGAGAAGGACATCATAACCCATAACTAAAGTGAGCTGGGCCCTGGAGTAGTCAGACAAACTGGCAGATGTCTAGAATGAGAAATAAAAATATCCCAGGATCAAGGTTTTGTGGCTAGAAAGCTATGAAGCTCAGAGTTAGGAACAAACAACTTGGGCCTATCAAGATAGTGGATGAGCTTCTAGAATCCCTGAAAATTCCTGCCAGCTGCAGGCATTGATCACCCGAGAAGCAGGTATCATTCCCCAGCCCTGTAGGAGACACTTTCTTGACTGACCTTCTCATAGCGCACTGAGCCTCCAGAGTGCTGAGCACTGGCTATTCAGCTTCTGGGTACTGGGGAGGAAGTAATCAAAAACCTGGGGATAAAAAAAGAACCTCTGCCCTGGGGAAGTTAAGGCTCTAGGTGTGGAGATGAATTATGTGAACCCCACTCCCACCACAGCCAAACCCCATAAATCACCCCAGTCAGCTACCATCACAGGAGCAGTTTTGTAAATGTTGAGAGCAGCTGCTATCAGCTTGGGCAGCCAATGAGGCTCAGCCAAGAAGCCTCTGGGGAAGAGGTGAGTAAATCATCAAGCAGAGCTTTAAAAGTGGACACAGGCCAGAGCCCAGAGCCCCTCTGGTGCAGATGCTCAGACCTGTGAGAGAGTTGCAGGCTGTGGGGTGGCGTGGGGGTGATAGGTGGTGGGGGTATCTACAAGATTAGCTCAGGCAGGGAGAAGAGAGGGAATGTAAGAAGCGCAGGAAATGGGGCAGGGAAAAGAGTGGACGCAGGAGGGGGCTTTCGAATCTGTGTTGAGGAGATTGACTTGGATAGATGAGCAATGGGGAACAGCTGTGGCTTGGGCAGAGGTACCTCTGAGGCCAGCCAGGCAGACCACAGCTGCACCTGCTGGGCCCCTTCCTGCCATGCACCTGTAAGGAAGCAGCTCCACCAGAAACCTTACCAGCCTCTGTCTTGTGCTTGTTGGGTAATGTGCACCCGGATGCATCCAGTATTATTGTTTCATTAGCAAAGCAGTTCAGGATTTTCTAGCTGACCAATTGGCCCAGCTAGAATTTCTCCCTCACAGAAGGCAAAACAGTCGGGCCTGCCTTCCAGTCCACTTTGTCAATGTTCTCTAGCTAGAGAACTGAAGTCAGACAATGTTGAGTTTATGGACTAGTTGCAATGAGGGATAACACATAACAGGGGGAGCCATGGGGCATATCAGTAAAAGGATGTGATAAAAGACTTCTTGTAGGATTTGGGCTTGGGTTAGATGATACTGGCAATGATTCAGAGAAGTGGGAGGTTGCTCTGGATTGGATGTTATCAGGAAGCAGAGGTAAGTCTAGGACTGGGTATCTTAATAATTCTTACCTAGAAGGCGGAAGGAATGAGATGAGGCTAAAGGTGTATTAATAAAGAAGCAGAAGTCGCTCATATTAGCCAGGAAAGGAGTATCTTTGGTCATTCTTGTGGTTTGGACAATGTTCTTATTTTTGTCTGGGTCTAGACATGATTATGGAGTCATCTTGTTTTCTTTTGCTCCATTATAGTCACAGAGTGGCTGTATTTGACGTTGATGTTCTATGGAAATTGCGATCAACAGGAGTACACCATGGCCCAGAGGTGAGTGCCAGGCTTGTGTCTAAAGGAAGCCGGGAATCCTGCAGAGAAAAGATTCTGGGGGTTCTCAGTGTTCCTATCTAAGCGGAAACTCCTCTTGTAGGGCTAGAGGCATGCTGGAAGAAAGCAGGTGCTCATATTGGAAGGCTGCCTCAGGTCTGTTCATCCATTCAACAAATGTTTTTTGAATGGGAAACATACTCAGGCACTTGGGACAGAGCTGTGACATGGATAGTTCTCATGGGTATACATTTTAGTGAGGGACACAGACATCACTAAATATAAGTGAACAACAGCAGGGCCTGTTGTGGGGTGGAGTGGGGGAGGGAGAGTATTAGAAAGGATGGCTAATGCCTGCTGGGCTTAATACCTAGGTGATGGGTTGATAGGTGCAGTAAAGCACGATGGCACACATTTACCTATGTCACAAACCTGAACATCCTGTACCTGTACACCAGAACTAAAAATTAAAAAAAAAATTATATATATGTCATGGGTAGTACTGGGCATTATAAAGAAAAAAAAGTCATTGTCAGACAATGCCTGGAGGGCACTTTGGAGAGGTGGTCAGGTAGATGCTCTCTGAGGAGGTGATCAGAATGTTCCCTGTGAGATTCTAAGGTGACACTAGCAACAGGAAGAAGGCAGAGACATCTGCTGTGTGGTGACTGAGGGAGAGATGGGCTGAGATGAAGCTAGAGAGGTGGGTTGTGTTAGGGAGCTTAGGGTTTACTCTCCATGCCCTGGGAGGCCATTGGAAGACTTTAGCGAGAAGAACAGCAGGCCCCACGTCTCTCTGTGAGACAGCAGATGCTTGTAGCATACTGGCCTCTCAGCATCCCAAGGCCTATCCCTGACCTGCCCCGGCCCCTCCCTCCAGGCCAGGAGTTTTGGGTCTACTGGAAGTTGTCTGATTGTCTCCTTCCCTGCTGAGGTCAGTCATTGTTCGGAGTGGTGTATCAGTTCGCTACTTCTGCTGTAACAAATTACCACAACTTAGTAGCTTAAAGCAACACAAATTTATTATCTTATAGTTCTGGAACTCAGAAACCTAGCATAAAGATGTCTGTGGGGCCTTGTGCCTTCTAGAAGCTATAGGAAGTACGTGTTTCCTTGTCTTTCCCAGCTTCTAGAGGCCACTTCCATCCCTTGGCTTGTGGTTCCTTCCTCCACCTTCCACCTTCAAAGCTGGTGGCATAGCATCTTCAAAGCTCACCCACTCTCCCTCTGAACATGACCCCTGCTTCCATCATCATAGCTCATTCTCCGACTCTGACCCACCTGCCTCCCTCTTATAAACTCCTGTGATGACATCGAGCCCACCTAGATAATTCAGGATAATCTCCCTATCTCAAGGTTCCTAAATTAGCCACATCTCCAACGTCTCTTTTGCCATATAAGGTAACATAGTCACAGATTTTGGGGGTTAGGATTTGGACATCTTTGGGGAGCCATTCTGTCTACCACAGGTAGTCAGTCATCTGGACAGCAGACAACTGAATTTATCTCAAACCATTCTACTGATGAGATGTGCCATTTCGCCACTGGAAACCTACTGACTTATCTGTAAAAATGAGATGAGTCCTTGCCCCACCTACCTCAGGAAGTTATGGTATCACATGAATTAACACATTTGGAAAAAAAGAAATGCCGTAAAATACAAAGAATAAATATGATATGTTATGGAGCCTGTCAAACACAGGTACCAAGGGCATGCTATATATTAACATAAAACACTAAAATTGAAAGAGCCAGGTTTGAGTCCTGCTGAATCACTTGAACCCGGGAGGTGGAGGTTGCAGTGTGCCTAGATTGCGCCACTGCACTCCAGCCTGGTGACAAAGCAAGACTCCGTCTCAAAAAAAAAAACAACAAAAAAAAACCAAAACTTGCTGTGTGACCTTAGACAAGTGACTTAAAAAGTCTTTGGGTTTTTTTGCGTAAAATTTGGAAAATGCTATCTTCTCACAATAGTATTGTGAAGTTAAAATCAAGTAACATAGGCTGGGGTGCTATGTGAAATGCTACACAAATGTTCTTTACTAAATATTTCATAGGCAGGTGCACAAATACTTCTTCCTGGAGAGATGCTTAATGAATCCAAGTCATGGTGGTGCCTATCAAACCAATGCCAACCGGTTTGGAATCTCCACTGTATACAGTTAATGAGAAATAAAAATAAGATAGTAAATGGGAGTCTCTCCCATTCCCTCTCCCCTCAGCTACTGAGGGGTCACAGAGCAGCAGGAAGAGACTGCAGCATCTAAAATGGTTAGTTAGTCAGAAAATGCAGAGTATATTTACTGAGAACACAGAATCTTCCTGCAACAAAGAGGTTTAGATTGTGGTGGACTTTCTCCAGAAGAACCATCTGTGGTCATATTTAAGACATTCAAATAAGTTGCTTCTGAACAGCCTTGTATATTCCGTGCCTATCAGGTAACTTGAGCAGAAATGGGCAGGAAATATGTGCCTTCTGAGTGTGAGCTACAGACCCACAGACATATTAATTTATTCAGCATACCATTTTTGAGCACCTAGCAATGTGATAGAGACACTCCTGGTTCTGGGACACAACAGAAAACCTCCCTGCCCTCATGGAGCTTATTGTCTGGCTGAGGAGATGAACATAAATCAAAGGATCCACAAATGAAAGTAAAATTATATTTATAACTCTTCAAGGGCAAGGTTCACTGTGCTATGAAGCTTATTACAGGGCTTAGAACTTGGCCTCTGAGAGGTAACAATTCAGCTGAGATCTGACAGCTGAGCATGTGTATTAAGAGGGAAGTGGAGGAGGGAAGACCTTTCCAGGCTGAGGGAACAGCATATGCAAAGGTAAAGAGGAAGCATGGAAAGTTTGAAGATCTCAGAGAAGCCCAGTGTGTCTGGATCTGGACTTAGAGTGATGGGGACAGCAGTCAAGATATAGACTGGAGAGATGGGCCGGGGAGTTCTGGCTACAAGGGTCATTATGTGGGCAGGTACAGTGGCTGACAAAGTCAGGACATAAGGTTTCACCCAGTCCAAGGTTTTGTTTTGATTTTAATGCTCCTAGAAGAATCTTATCATTGGATGTTTCTAACTGGAAAAAACCCTTATACATGTAATAATTAATCAACTTAAATTCTCACCTGGGTAAGAAGCACATTAAGTCACCCTGTGTAGGTAAATGAAGGGTGCCCAGGTTGGTCTTATATGTCCATACCTGGCATTGCAAAGACTGGCTCTGAGATGGGATGCAAAGACCAAACCGGGTCATGAGGGCACTGACGGCAGTTCTTGCCTCACTCTTATGCTTTTCCAAGGATTTTACATACATGAGCACATTGGACTCCTGTAAGACATCTGTGAAACAGAAAGAATGTCGTAGTTGTGAGGAGATGCCCAATTACTTGCCCCAGTGCCGACAATGACAGAGGGAAACCTTGAACTCATATTCACTGTTTCTAGATAAAAGTGGTTTTCCCCACAGACCACAATTGAGTCACCTGCATTCTTTATTTCTCTCTCTTTCTCTCTCTGACCTCTTTAAAATAATAGAACTTAGAATGATCAAACTCAAAGGAGACTTTAAACATCACTCAACTTTCTCTCCTTTGGAAATTGCAGCAAGTTTAAATATTTTGAGAAGCAATAATATTTCCCCAAAAAGATTAAAAGTGACTTCTCTCTTTCCACTAAAGAAAGAGAGAAGTCATTATTCTGGTTCTTTCTAGTGACTCATTTTTGGCTCTTGGCGCATGTGCTGTCATGAAAAGACTCTTCCTATAATTCACAGTGGCCTTAGAAGGCAGGTCACTTTACCTCAGATACTCTCTGTTTTCTCCCTGCAAAATAAAAATGTAAAATAACTACAATCAATGATGACAAATTCGTCTTATATCATAACCCAGCACACACACACACACACACACACACACATACACACACACACACACACACACACACACACACGGGAGAGAGAGAGTATTGAAACAAAAGTTCCAGGAATCTGCACTTATTCTTACTGGTACAATGTACGCCATTTTCATTCTATTCTGTTCTAGTCCATTTCATTCTATTCTTCGAAATAGCTCTTAGAAATCCAGTAAATGAATTTTACTACCCACTAAAATCTGAAGTCCTCCGGTTGACAAACGCTAGTCTGGATAATCTCTGAGGCACCCTCCACCCTTGGTTCTCTGACATCCCCTGGGGCTGTCCAGAGTCTCCTGGAGGTCTCTTTCCAGCAAGGCAGGTCCCCTTCTGCAGCTGCAAGAGTGACCTGGAGACACTCTTTATCAGTCCTTGGGCCTCACCAACTAGTACTATTGGTCTTAGGGCAATTTGTCCCTGCAAGTGTAAACAAAACACTGAACTCAGCCTTCTGATCACAGTTAGCCAAAATTAGATGAGGAAAGATCCATATTCAGAGTCAAACTGCAGAGTTTGAGAGCTTGGCCAGTCTCTGCAAGAATCCCACCCAAGACACCCACATATCACATACACTCACACCACACACATCTCACCCATGTACATAGACCACACATGGTAATCCACACCTCACCACATGTGCCACATACAGACACATGTACAGCTTCCTCAACATTCACACACAACACACAGTTATCCACACATAAATACCCACACTCAACACCCATACTATGCGTACATACATACAGACACTTCACACATACACACATTTATATATGTATACCCACACATATACACATACACACTCACCATATACTACACACATACCATACATGCATACACAACTCCTGAGAATCCCCACAACTCCTTTGGTATAAAGCAAGTAATCATATAATTCGAAAGCGAATGAGTCAGAAGGAAATAATTTTTTTTTTTCAAGACGGAGCCTTGCTCTGTCACCCAGGCTGGAGTGCAATGGTGTAATCTTGGCTCACTGCAACCTCTGCCTCCCAGGTTCAAGCTATTCTCCTGCTTCAGCCTCCCAAGTAGCTGGGATTACAGGCACCTGCCACCATGCCTGGATCATTTTTGTATTTTTAGTAGAGACAGAGTTTCACCATGTTGGCCAGACTGGTCTCGAACTCCTGACCTCAGGTGATCCACTCACCTCGGCCTCCCAAAGTGCTGGGATTACAGGTGTGAGCCACTGCACCCAACCAGAGGGAAATAATTTAAAGTTAATCCATACTGTCTCTTCACTGTTCACTCACTAGCACAGAGTTGGAAAGAGGATTTTCAACAGTTGGAACAATTTGCATAAAATTATGCTGGCGATGCACTGAAGGACTTTGCTTTAAAAATTGTGCTTTTAAAAGCAGTCTAATAGTATATTGCTACTCTGGTATTTCAATGACAGTTTTTTCAAATTAAATTTTCATTTTATGAGTACTTATTTTTCATATTATCTTGTTCATTTGTCTGCTGATTTGTAATAGTATAAGACTTTATGCTTATACCTTTATAAACATACACATTTGCTTCATGTTTTGAAACAGGTTTGTAATGTGTGCTATAAATGTGTCCTTTTGTAAAGTACTGTATATATCATTTTACTGAAGCTTTAAAGTTTATGAATTCTGAATGTTTACAACTATAAAACCGTATCAATCCAAGCATTTCAGTATTAAGTCAAGTAAATCCCCAAATCTTGGTACTATTTGGCCTTGAAAAGTGCTATTTCCCACGCTCCCATGATGATCCTGAAGTTGCTTTCTGTACCCAGAACAGTGCTTGCTATTCTGAAAAGCTCTCAGGAAATGTCTGATGAAAGAATGAGTGAAAAGCAAGAAAGTGAGGCAGAGAAGAATAGGGGGACGAGAAGAAAAGAGAAAAAGGTAAAGGAAGAAAAGGAAGGAATGAGATTGGAGGTGATTGGATAAAGAGATAGAAAGACAACCATAGGCAGCTTATGACGTGGATGTCTTTTCACTGTGGAAAGTGGAGACCAAAGACCATGTCAGATCTTGTTCAAAATATTATTGCTGGAACCCACCTTGTGAAGTAGCAACTTCATGGGGCAGTCACTGGAAAATTCAGCTTTCCATCTGCAATACGGGAAGGAAATCTTGCCGAGACATTTGACAGACACAGATGTTTAGTCTTAAACATTATTCCTATGGTCACTTTGCTATGGTAACAAGAACTGTGTCCTGGAAATATTTGCATCATTCATCTGCAGTTGTTTTCTTTTCATCTCTAAGGCTCATTCACGAGATTTGGAAGGAGGTTTATGGTTTTACTGTTTCTCCTAATGATAAAAATAATACATGCTCATTATTTTTGAATAATTAGAAAATAACAGTAAGCATAAGCAGAAAGTAAAGTAATAATGCCTATTATTCAAAACATCCAGAGATGATAGTTATTAACATTTGGTTTTCATAAGATGTATGTATATATGATTATACTGTATATTCCATTACATAATCTCTTGTTTCACTTAACATATTGAAGACATCACTGTCCATCTTTTAAAATTATTGCATAGCTTTCTCATCCCTTCTGACAAATCTTTAGGTCTGTCAGTGTTTTCTTATGATAAATGATGTGCTAAAGAACATTCTTATACAGGCATTTTTATGTACTTATCTGGCTATTTCCTTAGGATAAATTCTTAGGTGTGAGCATTTAAATGTGAGTATATACATTTTAAAATACTGTTTAAATTTGCTAAATTGCCCTCCAGAAAGCGTGAATCAGTTTACATTCCCTTTAAAGTGTTTGAAAGTACCTATTATCTCATGCCTTCATCAGCACTAGTTATTATCATTCTTTTAAACCTTTTTCAATTTTATAAGTTAAGGCATTTTCGTTTTTATTTTTATTGGCATTTTCTTTACACTGGTGAAGTGAAAAATCTTTCATGTTGGCCATTTGCATTTCTCCTTTTTTGTGTAACTTGTCTGACCATGTTTTAACTGTATTTTACCTTTTTATTGATTTCCAAGAGTTCATCATAATTCAACAATGCTAACATTTTGCTGTCATATAGGTTAATGATTTTTTTCAGTTTTTCATAACTTATGGTATGTAGTTTAGACACATAGAAGTTTTAAGTGGCTAGTATTCAATGATTTCCTTATTGTTTCTTATTATTAAATCATGCTTAGAAAGGTATTCCTAATTCCAAAATGATACATAATTTTTTACCTATACTTTTTTTATCATCTTTTGTTTTCTACGTTTATATTTTTAAGCCATTTGGAATTTATTAGATGTGTGGAGTGAGGTAGGGAATCTAACTTTTTCTTGTTAACAAGTTGTCCCAATAACCTTTGGACTGAGTAGTCCACATAGTCTTTCTAATGATTTGAAATGCCTTCTTTGCCATACTCTAATTTTTTACAGATCCTTGGGCTCTTCTGTCACTTATCTTTTTACTTGCCTGAAGCCCTGAAGCCATATATGTTAGTCTTTTAGAGCTATCTATTATTTTGACTATGCAGATTGAAAGTGCTCATTCCAAAGTCTCCTCAAGCTTTTAGAATAATGGCTGCCACTTTTAATAGAAAGAACAATGTCAATTTATTTACTTTGGAGATGTGGTAGAGGAGGGAATTTCCCCCTCACCCCACCATGTCCTAGAGTTTCAGATGTGGGTAGACTGAAACATCTTCTATTTTAATCTCCTAATTTCACAGATGAGTTCCAAAAGTATAAATTGATTTGTTCACTGTTAACATAGCTAGCAGAGCTGAGACTAAGCCAAGGCTATACCCAAAACTAATTAGTAGAGAGCTGAGACTAGAACAAAGGTATATACACCTAAAACTATGCTGGAGGAAGATGGTCACAGTGAGAGTTTGTCAAAGACAGCAAACACAGGATTAATAAAAGGATGGTCCTCTCTGTTCTAGATCTCCAGCATCTGACTTCTTTAAGGGAAGGTGAGCAGATTCTGGAGCACCCATTTAAGCGGGGGTTAAATATACAGGAGCCCTTTGATGTTAACTGAGTCCTCAGAAAACTCATAAAAAGGAAACAGCTCAGGCACACTAAATAGCACACAAGTGCACATGTGCTTCAGTAGTGGTAGCTTACCCAACATTGAACTTTCAAAGAGAAGTTTCAGACATTTCTCAGTAGTGTCCCTATCACGATGGTTGGCTCTGTTAAGGTCATTTAGGTTAGACATTAGCAAACACAGACAGCTGAGAGGCAGGAAATGTGTGGCTCTGTAAGCAAAGCAGAGGAGAAAAGCTTTTTATAGCCAAGGCATCAGAGGAAGCCCTGATAATCGGAGAAGGGCTGTGTGTTTTCTTTTCTCCATTGGGAAAGCTCTCCAACTATGTTCTTTAAAAAGCATCCAAGCTCTCTCTTATCTTTCCCACGTCGTGGAAAGTCATTTGCTAGCAAACAACCTTCCATCTGAGGGCACTGAAGTTTTAAAAATATGTTTAGTTTTCTAAAGATATTTTATAGTTTAATTCCTTTTTATTAGAAAATATCATCACATGGCTTAAAATTCAGATGTATAAAGGGATACATAATAAGGAAACTTCCTTCCATCTATAGCCCTCAGTGACCAAGTTCCCCATCCTGTGGAAAACCAGGTTCTAGATTCTTATGTACCCATCCAGAGTTATTTGGACAGATTAAAATATATAAGTATATACACATATTCTTTTGCGAAATTTTTTACAGAAAGGGTAGCATACTACACACACTGTTGTGTACCTTGGTATTTTTACTTCACAGTTCAAGAATGTTCTGTATCCGTACATACAGAACGAACTTATTCTTTGTTATCACTGCACTACGCTCTAATGCATGAATAAAACATACCTTATTCAACCAGTTGCCCTAGAGATGGACATTCATGTTGTTCCAAATTTTGCTATTATAAACAATGCTACAATTACTATATTATTTTATATATCAGCAAATTTATATCAGTAATAAAGTCCTAGAATGGGAAATGCTGGATACAAGGATATGAGCATTTGCAGTGTTGTCAGAAATTGCTACATTTTCCCGCTTAGAGATTCTACCAATTAAAAGCCCTCTCAGTAATAATGTGGAAAGTACCTATTTCTTCACACCTTTGCTGATATAGTGTGCTGCCAGCCTTTTTATTTAACATTTGTTACCTTAATGTGTTAGGTAAATAATAGTATCTCAGTATAGCTTTCATTTGCATTTCTTGTATTACGACTGAGACTCAGAATCTATTCATAGAATTTGAAGGTAAGTTGTATTTCTGTAAAGTGTTTGTACCCTTAGTCTTTTTTATTTAACATATTATTATTGTTTTTGAAATGGAGTCTTTTACTCTGTCACCCAGGCTGGAGTGCAGTGGCACAATCTCAGCTCTCTGCAACCTCTGCCTCCAGTTCAAGCAATTCCCCTGCCTCAGCCTCCCAAGTAGCTATGATTACAGGTGGCTGCTCCACACCTGGCTAATTTTTGTATTTTTAGTAGGGACAGGGTTTCACCATATTGGCCAGGGTAGTCTCGAACTCCTGACCTCGTGATCTGCCCGCCTCGGCCTCCCAAAGTGCTGGGATTACAGATTTGAGCCACCGCACCTGGCCTGGTCTTTTTCTTATTGCTTCATAAGGACTCCATATATACGAAGAAGATTAGTGATTTATCTGTGACTTTAGTTGCACATATTCTCCCGTTTGTTTTTTATCTTTAACTTTACTATTAGATTTTTTTTTCTTTTTGCCTGTAATCCCAGCACTTTGGGAGGCCAAGGCAGGAGGATCTCTTGAGCCCAGGATTTTAAAGCTAACGAGGGCAACATAGATAGATTTCATCCCTACAAAAAGATTTTAAAAAGCCAGGAGACTGAGGTAAGAGGATTGTTCAAGCCCAAAATTTCTTGAAGTTACAGGGAGCTATGATCATACCATTGCACTCCAGCCTGGGTGACTGAACCACAACCTCTCTTATAAATAAAAATAAATAAATAAATAAATAAATAAATAAATAAATAAGGCTTCTGTGTTTCAGGACTTTCTTAGTCTAACATTATTAAAAATACATTTCTTGTGGCTTCCTTTTTACTCATTTAGGGTTTTGTTTTGTGTTTTTTGCTGGTTTTTTTTTGTTGTTGTTTTGTTTGAAACTCTCTCTAGATGACATCTAGGCTGCAGTGCAATGGTGCAATCTTGGTTCACCATAGCCTTCCTCTCCCTGCTAAAGCAATTCTCATCTCTCAGCCTCCTGAATAGCTGGGACTACAGGCAGGTGCCACCACACCCGGCTAATTTTTGTGTTTTTAGTAGAGATAGGATTTTGCCATGCTGGCCAAGCTGGTCTCGAACTCCTGACCTCAAGTGATCCACCTGCCTTGGTCTCCCAAAGTGCTGGGATTACAGGCATGAGCCACTGTGCCCAGCCAGGTTTATTTTTTATTTTTAAATATTTAAACTATCTGAAATTTATCCTGATTTAAGGTTTTAGGTTTTGATAAAATTTTTTTCCAGATGGCTAACCAGTTACTTCCAACACTATTTATTAAATAAATTGTATTTTCCCTACTAATTTGAAATACTATCTGTATAATGTCTATATTTTAAGGTATTTGCATATTGTAACTTATAATGAAACTTTTTCCCCTTCTAACATCTGTTTCCAAAATCTTTACACATCTTACAATGATTATATATAAGTCTCTTACATTCCTTGGAAAAATCTCATTTTTATAATTTTCTTCCCTCTCCTTTGCTTGTAAAATGTTATCCCCTGCAGGCCAGTGCCTCCTCTAAACCTCTCTCCCATTCTTAGCATCAGCATTTCTGCTTTCTCAGACATTACCCCTGCTTGTAGAATCACTTGTGCCTCTTCTTTAAGAAGAGATTGCAAATTGCCCTCGTCCAGATGGGCAAACATAAATGGCTATCAGTGTGAGATTAGAGTTTCCAGGCTCTTAGCAGAGGAGCCAGGATTATCCACACAGGCTGGCTGGCCAAGCCCAGCAACTGGAGATTTACAAGGAAGGATGTGTAGAACAGTGATGGAACCTGAGTCTCAAGTTACAATAATGGTAAGCATGAAGGAGGAGCTAGCAGAGAAACTAAAGGCAAAGTACGGAAAGAATGAAAGATGAAAAATACAGAGCCTCTGAGGAGAAACCAGATAATACAGAAAGATCGAGGAGGTTTCTGATAAGAAAAACACCACTGGATTTGGTGAGGGAGAGATCACCGATACTTCTTATAGCAGATCACTTGCCGTATTCCTATCCCTCTACCCTTTTGGTTAAAATTACTTCCTCTTCTGGGTAGATGGATTTGCTGTCAGCAGACCAGCACCCTCAACTAGAAGAATTAGAAAAGCCAAATAAAATGCAGAAATTACCTGTTTGAGGGAAGATGAGAGCTGCTGAGGCAAGGAATATTGAAAGGGCTAATGCACTGGAGAGAGAAACTTGAGCAGAATGAGCTGGCTTCTGCAGCTGCTTTTACCAGCAGGGCATTTTGCAGGAGGCTGAGAACCCAGTGCACAATGTAGTGCAAAGGCTGCCAAAAGACTGCTCAAGATAGAGAAAATAAGATTTGAAAGGGCCTCAAACAAGTCAGCCTGTTTTCACCTGAAGAATTTCGCTACATACTGGGTTTCTTCAGAGCAGGGATTCTAAAGTGCAAGTGGAAAACCTGCCTCTAAAAAGCAGAGTTCAGTTTTTCAGCATTCTTGTAAGACAGATTAGAATTTGCTCTGGCTAGGGGAGGTGTCTTGCAGAATACAATGGGATCTTTGTCGAGATAGGAGGTCAGAGATGAACCTCTGTAAGGCTGAGACTTATGAGAGCTATAATTCAGCCTTGACTCAGCAAATCACTCATTGGATTAACATGATCAGCCAGCACTCTGTATAGTAGGGGGAGAGTATTCCCTCTCTGAAAGGAGCTATCATCTGAGTCTCTACAACTTTGTGTAGATAATGTCTGCCATGCCATTAAAATGTAGGAGGTACAACAAAAGACAGGCTCATATAACTGAAAAACCAAGAGAAAGAAGATAGTAGAAACAAACAGGTGATCCAGATGATCAATGACCGACAATTGCCTACCAGTTTATCTTAAAGAGGAAAAGATGAACCACATTGATGAAAAGATAAAGTCAATTGTTACCTCTTCTAGGGAGCTTTCTTTGGTTTTCCCTTTCTAGAAATCATCTTTTCCTCCTCCCTATTATCCTGAAAATGTATCTATACTTCTTAATTGCATGTACCACTGTAGAAAGTAGTATCTTGCAGTGGCTAAAAGCATGGAGGTTTTAAACTCACATTGGGTTAAAATTCAAGACCAGCCACTTGTTAACTTTGTGACCTTCGATAAGTTCTCTGAGCCTCAATTTCCTTATCTATAAAATGGAGTTGTGGTGAGGCATAGTGACTCACACCTGTAATCCCAGCACTTTGGAAGCCCAGTGTGGGCGGATCACGAGGTCAGGAGTTTGAGACCAGCCTGGCCAACATGGTGAAACCCCATCTCTACTGGAAATACAAAAATTAGCCAGGCATGGTGGTGCATGCCTGTAGTCCCAGCTACTTGGGAGGCTGAGGCAGGAGAATCGCTTGAACCTGGGAGGTAGAAGTTGCAGTGAGCCAAGATTGCACCATTCCACTCCAGCCTGGGTGACAGAGAGAGACTCTGACTTAAAAAAAAAGAAAAATGGAGCTGTTAATTAATTAGTTGGGAAGCCATTAAGCTGAGGCGGCCTCAGCACCTTGGGTTCCTAGGTAAGCAGACTGAAATCGAACTCGGTGTAAAAGGTAAAATGAAACCTAAGATTAGCCAATCAGAATCACCAACTAACCTCTCACTAAGGACTTTTCACCGGAGTGACCTAAATAAGGCTATTGCTTCATTTTAACCAAATATTTCCTTTGCCTTGCTTCTACATTCACCCTATAAAAAGGCCTTCCCTTTATGCTCTTCACTGGAGCCCCAAACCACCTGCACCTTAGAACTGCTCAATTTGTGAGCCTGGTCTGATCAAATTAAGTCTTTAATATTTTAATGTGCCTAAGTTTATCTTTTTACAGAGTCAATATAGTACTTTCCTCATAAGGTTGTTGTGAAGAATTCAAATATGTTCATACGATATTCAGTTGCAATAAAAATGCATTTAATTTTTGTCTTCTCTAGTTTTCCTCACAAACTCCATCTGCTGAGTAGTACAGAAACAACCTTAATTTTTGTCCAATCCACCCATTTCATACTGATGTAATACTTTTAATATTTCTATAGGGATTTAAGATCTTTGGGGGAAAATGTTAAGTCTTCAAGATGGACTTTCGTTCTTTTCTCCAAGATAATATCCGGGTGTATGAGGAAAGGTCTATGGGTCAGTGACCCTGTGGCAGCAGAAGAGAGCTGGGATGCTTAAATCCATTCAGTGTCCTCTGGAGCCTTTCTCATCTCTGCTGTGGAGTAGCTGGACAATTCTGCTCCTCGGCCTGGAAGGCAGGGTTGTGTACTTTGTCCACTGGTCTGTTTGGGCTCAATGGACAGATGCCACTAGATTCTAGAGCCCCGGCCACTTTCCCCTAGTCCCATAGACACTCTCCCCTTTCATGGCAGCTTCAGGCTTCTGCTGGGCCATCAACCTTTTCAGCACCTTCCAGGGATGTGAAAGAACTACCACTGCTTCAGGACAGTTACCCTCATCATACACTTTCCTATTTTCTGTTGTTGTCCTTTATAATGCTTTACTAAATTAGTAACTTTATTTTTTTGTATGAGAACATTAATTTGATGTTTTCTCCCACACGGCATTGCAGTCTTCGTGGTGCTAGGAACCCTGTCCAGTTTCATTCGTTATTGTGTTCCCAGTGCCTAGATCAATCGACACTGCTAAATAAATAAATGAGAAACTCTTGATATTTCAGAACACAGATGATCTTGCCTTAAATCTTTTCCCATCCATATCAGGAAACTTCTTAGTTTTCTGCCCAACACCATTCTGTCTGTGTTCTTTCCTGTCAGAAGATTGATTGTGTTTGGTTGGCAAAATGTCCAGCCCAGGGAAACTTTATAAATCATGAATTTGCCTACATGAATCGTGGCAATCCTGTTCCCTTCACCAACAATAGATCAGAGTAGTTATGCCATGTTGGGCTAGAAAGAAAAGTCGAGGGGGAGCAATTTTTGTCCTTGATGGAAAAAAAGAACATTAAGTAGAGCTCTCTTCAATCTTCTCTGCTCTCAACCTCTCGCTTTTTAAATGTGGTGGAATGAGGATGTTATGTTTGGAGCTACAGTAGCCATCTTGCAACCTGAGAGAAAGACCTGAAGAAATGCCAGAATGATCTCATGAGCTCCTGTACCAACCCTGGAACTATACCCCAGCTTCCTTGTTATATGAGAGTATGCGTGCCTTTATCATTTAGGTTACTATTATTTGAGCTTTATATTGCCAGGAGCCATTTCTTTTTCTGATACCCTTTGGAACAAATCCAATTTTGCATGCGTTGTATGACCTAAAGCTGGGCCGCACATCAGGAGTTCTGTTTTTACTTTCATATAAGTTATAGTCTATGCTCAGACATAAACCTCATTAACATCCTGGGCTACATGTCAGATGTGGCTTTAGGTGACATCTCTGATGCACTCTGAGCAATGAAGATCTGAATGGTCACACCTGGTGACCAGGTAGTTACAGATCAAGGGAATGGGATGAGGAGGCAGAACTGTAGAGACAGAGTAGTGAGGGCTGAAGCCAGGAAAGCAAAGAGAACCCAAGAGGGTGTCAGAGCGCAAAGGAAAACGAGACTGGGGGTGGAGGAAAGGTCCAAGCAAATAGTCATCAATAGAGAGGTCCAGAAAAAATGGGAAAGGAAAAATTTAAATCTAAGAAATAATCTGACAATGCACAGACTTTTTGGAGAATATTTTAATTCCAATAATAGACATAAGCAAAGACTGGAATAAACAGAGTGATATGCTGATTGTGTGGGACAATTTAACATTTTAGGAACATCAGTTCTTCCCAAACTGAAGCTGTAGATCTAATGCAATTCAAGTAAAATACCCACTCCAAGGTTTTGGGACTTTGAAAACCAAATTTAAAATTCAGCTCATTTCACCAGGCCCCCGGCTTAGAAGCACAAAGGAAAATATTTCAATAAAGGTCACAACTGGTGGGGAAAAAAAAAATTCATATGAAGAATAAACCTCTACAGACAGCTAATTTTAAAAATGTAGGCAAAAAGGAAATTTGCCTTCCTAGATATTAAGGTACATCACAAAGCCATAATTAAGAAAAGGGGAAAAAAGTTGACCAAGAGAACAGAATACAGAGCCCAGAAATAGACCCCGCTATAGAGGAGAACATGTTATACGACAGAGGGGGCATTGCAAATCACTACAGAAGCAATAGATTAAACAGTACATGGTGTTGGGAAAATTGACTCCATTCAGCCCTATAATGGATTAAAGGCCCAAACATTTAATATAAAACTTTATAGTAATAGGAAACAATATGCATGAATATCTCTGTGACTTTCTAGTAGAGACTTTTTTTTTTATTGTTGTACTTTAAGTTCTAGGGTACATGTGCAGAACATGCAGGTAGGTTTGTTACATAGGTATACACATGCCATAGTGCTTGGTTGCATCCATCACCCCATCATCTGCATTAGGTATTTATTTTATTCTCCCCTAGCCCCCAACCCCCTGACAGGCCCCAGTGTGTAATGTTCCCCTCCCTGTGCCCATGTGCTCTCATTGTTCAACTCCCACTTATGAGTGGGAACATGTGGTGTTTGGTTTTCTGTTCTTCTGTTAGTTTGCTGAGAATGATGGTTTCCAGCTTCATCCATGTCCCTGAAAAGGACATGAACTCATCATTTTTTATGGCTGCATCGCATTCCATGGTGTATATGTGCTACATTTTCTTTCTCCAGTCTATCACTGATGGGCATTTGGGTTGGTTCCAAGTCTTTGCTATTGTGAACAGTGCTGCAATAAACATACCTGTGCATGTGTCTTTATAATACAATGATTTATAATTCTGGATATATACCCAGTAATGGGATTGCTGGGTCAAATGGTATTTCTAGTTCTAGATCCTTGAGGAATTACCACACCGTCTTTGAGTGGAGACATTTCTTAAGGAAAACCCAAAAGTACAAACCATAAGAAGGAGGAGAAAAAACAATGGATTTGTCTACAAAACAAAATCAAAGATTTATTTTAACAAATACCACAGACAAAGTCAACAGGTAAACATAAAGAAGATGCTATTGACATCCCAAACCAAAGGATCTAGATCTAGGAAATCCTGCAAAACAGTAATAAAAAGGGAAAACAACAGGAAAGAGACAAAATATATAAGAGGAAACCTCTTAATGGCCAATAAGTATATGCAGAGATGTTGAATATTACTAACAATCAGAGAAATAAAAATCAAAACATCAGTGAGAGGCTGGGCATGGTGGCTCACGCCTGTAATCTAAGCACTTTGGGAGGCCTAGGTGGTGGGGGGGATCACCTGAGGTCAGGAGTTCAAGACCAGTCTGGCCAACATGGTGAAAACCTGTATCTACTAAAAATACAAAAAAATTAGTGGGTGTGGTAGCATATGCCCGTAGTCCCAGCTACTCGAGAGGCAGAGGTTGCAGTGAGCCAAGATCATGCCACTGCACTCCAGCCTGGACAACAGAAAAAATCTATCAATGAGAGATCACTTTACAGAAAGTTGGTTAAACCAAGTATAGCAAAGACACGCTGCTAGTCGGGTGGAAATGAATGAAACCATCCTGCAGAGCAATCTAGGCTTCCTCAGAGAAATCAAGGTTGCAGTCTTGGCCCTGAGTATATGCCCAAGAAAACACTAATGTGCAGATCACAAGAATACATGTAAAGGTGTCCATCATGGGGTGTGTGTGCATGTGCGCGTGTGTGTACAAGGACTGATGTTTATTCATAAAGCAATGGTTTAGTTAAACAAACACAAGATGTGCCACTATTCAAGCCAGAAGTGGAAAAGGAGATTTACCTATAGCAGCATGGATGGGTCACCAAAGCATACTGATGATGGGAGTGGTGCATGAACTGAATGATTTACTCTGTTTTCCTGAGATCTGAATTAAATAAAATATAAATACATAGAGCCAGTGGTCAAAGAACTTCAGTGGCTCTGAAATTTTTACGTGCATGAGAGTCATCTGAGATATCTATTAAAAGAAAAAATTTGAGGGTCCCCACACAGAGATTCTGAACTTGCACTTTAAACATACATCCTAGGTGATTCTCTTATACGTGGACCACAGGCTGCACGTGGAGACACCTTCAACTAGGTAAAATCAAGCTACCAGGAGAGTGATCGGAAATGAGTAGCAAGGGAAATGGCAGTAGAACATCTGCCCAGCACTGGCAGCAAGGAAATGACGCTGAAGCAGCTGGCCCTGTCAGCATCAGCTGCCTCTCTCCCTTCCCTTTTTTTGTGAGCCAATCTCAGTGGGCTTGGCCTAAAGGGGTTTGGGTGATGGAAACTGACAACTGCCGTCTGGGGAGCATGTCTCGAGACAGGAAGCCACTGGGGGCTTTTTCTTCATGAGGATGCTGCTGGGCATAGTGCCACCAGGAGTCCTGAGATTGACATGATCATCCTGACTCACAGTGGGCTTCTCCAGGTTGGGCTGTGGGTTGGGGGGAAGTGGGTTTTGAAAAGAGTGAGAATGACATATGGGGGACATTGTTAGATGCCAATGCTTGAGTCTGGTCTGATGAGAGAAGCATGGCTGAACCTTCTCCTAGCAGATCTGGTGGGCTCTGGGTGCAGATCGTTCAGGACTTGAGCTGCAGAATCCTGTCATCCTTCCAGTGTCTGCATTGCTCTTGTCTCCTTTGGTCCCTGCTTCTGGCCTGTGCTTTAACAGCTGGACTGTTCTGTGGCATATTGTGCACCATGTGGAGGGGATAGTGACTGCTATGATTGTAGGCAGATGGGATGTGGTCTTAAGCTTGCCTTTAGGGATGTCTGACGGCATGCTCAGCCCTGCATCTCCAGCCAGAGACATCTACCTCCCTGTGAATGCATTACAGCCACCCCAGTCAAGAACAGACTCTGGACTCTTTCTACTGTTATTTATCCAGGCACTGTTCCCCAACTGGCCCAGAGAACTAACGGAAGCCTGGATTCACTGTACCCTTCCTAATATGCAGAATGGCCTGGTTTCCTAAGGACAAGGCAGGTTTTTCAGATTTATACAAACAGACCGTGCATATTTGTGGGTATCCAGGTAACAAACCCAGTTTGAAACTCCTTTTGACAGCATAATTCATAGCTCCAGACAGAAATGCTAATGTGAACACAGACACTCCAAGGAACCAGCAATGATGGAAAAGATTAAGAAATGATCCCAAACATAGCTCTCTCTAGAAATCATCCGATTCTCTAACACACTTCATTTTGCAAATGTGAATATTTTCATGTAAAGAGAAAAGAACCAAAGAGAAAAAGAAAAATGGCAGAGAATCCAGAGACACAAATATTTCAGGCTTGTTAAAAACCAGTAAAGTTTTCTTTCTTAGGAATTTCTTGAAGTCAGCTGTTTGATGCTGATTGCATGTGATCTGTAAGCAAAGGTCTGTGAATCAGAGAATCCCCATGTGCGTCTGCAGGACTGTGTCTCCCTGCCCCTGTTTTAATGAGATCCAGGGCAGCTGCAGCTCCCATTGTGCTGAGTGGCCCGGGCAGGCTGACAGAGCCATTCTTCTCTCCTAGAAATGTGTTTGCTTAAGCATGAACATTAGTGTCAGAAGCACTTAGTGCAAAGCAACCATTCAGGGGTGAAGCAGTCATTGCCAAGTCTATATGTCTGGGAATTCGTTACGTCTATTCATCTGGGTGTTAAGGTTAGGGTTAGGTAAATCTTGTATTTTCTAATGAAGTTGAAAAGGTGAAAAACAAAAACACTATTTATAAAGTCATCTTTTTGGGGTGAGTCCAGCTGTGAAAACCCCACTGCCTTTCTCAGGCCATGGCTTCCTGGAAAACCGAACAATAGCCCTTGTTATGTGGGGCATATCCTCTTGCCCTCATCTGCCCTGTCTTCTGAAATGAGTGAAATGAAAGTTATTTTACACCCGACCTTGCACAAAGCTAATGTGCCTAATTAGCGGAAGATGTGCTTTTCTGATGGGAATCTGATTTTAGTCGGTAGTGTCCCATCATTCACGAGATGAGGACACACCATGGGCAGACTGTGTATTTTTTCTTGTCTTTCTCACAGGAGCAATGAATGTGAACTGAACTGATGACTCTCCTGTCCCTCTTGCCAGTATGGCCAAAGGCATTCATTTCCGAGGCAGCTGGCGTGGGCTGAGCTGGGGACAATTAACTGGGCCTCAGGGCCCTCAGCTCACAACCTTCCTGCTGGATCCTGAACGAGGGGCTTTGGCATAACAATGAGCCACACTAAGACTCCCCTAGTAGGAAGCCTTCTTGCTTCACCTTTGTTGATCTTTTGGATAGATAATACCGTGTGTCCTTCCCTCTGCTGTGTCTCTGGTTCAGTGTCCCTGGCGTCAATGTGTATCACCAGCTTCCCCTGTAATGGTCCACCCACAGTGGTGTACAATTGGCAGGCGGATGAGAAAGAGCAAGTGCTGGCAATAATGGGGTGATAATTTAAAAACAGTAATAAAACTGACTCCAAGTCAGTCTGCTGCTTATTATCAGCCAGTGCTGATGATTTAAGCAGTGTCACTGATAAAGCACTCTTCCTTGCAAGCTCTAAACAATTGCTGAAGTTGCTGTTATCGCTGACCTAGTGAACGCAGCCCCGGGCATTCCTGTTGAAAGTAAGTTTGAGACAGGTGGGAGTCATCCAAGCTCCTTTCAGCACACTTTGTGTTTCCAGCCTGTGGGATGTTACACATTCCTACACGTAAACAGTTTTGAAATAAGCAATAATAACATAGCAATTATCCAGAAGAAGAAACAAAATGTGAGTTATTTCAATCCTGTTTGACCATAAGGAGTTTTTAATTTGTCTCTAAAATTTAAAACAATGAAACAGATTGCAAACTGCATGGTGTCACATTTTTGTTGGTTGCATGTAAATTTTGGTTCATACATGAAATATTTACTGAATTTGAGTATCTTTAAAATTGAAATTTATTCTTCATAAAAACTGTTCATTGTTTTAAAACAGAAGTCCATGAGAGTGAGTGCCTCTTTCCATTTTATGCCTTACCTACTCCCAGCTGTGCCTTCTACTTGGGAAGCCATAAAAGCCCCTCTGCCTACTCTCTGAGCAGGAACAGCTAGAGCACCAGCAGGTAACCTAAGTGTGGCCTACCAGGTACAGCTGAATTCCACCTGGAATTTTGAATCTGGAGCAGGTGACTCAAAGATGCAAGGACGGATATCTTGGAGTCATGGGAGTGGTGATGGTGCCAGGAGTGCTATATGTTGTTTGTCAGCAGCAAGCTTTAACCAGATCCCTCCTGTACCATGATTTTGGCTATAAGTTTGTAACCAAGCCACCTTGGTTTCTGTTTGTCAAGCCTGATTCTCTAGGCTTGACATTGATTATCTGGGCTCCTAGGTATCCTTCTAGTGAATTTCTCTGCTGAAATTAACCAGGGTCAGTGTCTGTCATTTGCAGTCAGTAACTTTTACTAGAATTCCTAATTCAGAGGAATACTTTGAGGATGAACTCTGAAGACCAAGATAATTTGTGTATCACAGACAAATAAAAGCACTAAACATGTAGCACAGCAGCCTTACTGGAAATGTCAAGCATATCTTCTAATTTGTCAAAGCATATCTCATACTAAACTGTCCATAACCACCGTGGCCAGATCTTAGTAGATCCAGCAAGACAAAAACCAGAGGATCTCTTTGTTTTGTTTTTGTTTTTGTTTTGAGACAGAGTCTCACTCTTTGATTAAAGAGATTTTTCAGAGAGTTTATTTTACTTAAACAGGGGGCCAAAAACCAATTTAAAAACCTCTAGCAAGAGTTGTTGTTAAGGCAAAAAAAAAAAAAATTACAAATAATAGAGCAACAGAAGGTAGCTTGTTAACACATCTCTGAAAGCCAATTAGAAAATGTCCCATTCAAGTATTTATTTCTGTTAATTGTCTACTCTGCTCTGAATACTCTTGGATCAAAAAAAATGGGAAACTCCTCAGCAATCTGCAGGTAAACATTAATTTCATCACATGCCACAGGAATTATTAACATACAATTTAAGAATTCAAACTAATTTCCAAAATGATCCTGATTCCATTTTTTTTTTCCCCTAGACAGGGTCTCACTCCAGCCCCGGCTAGAGTGCAGTGGCACAGTCTCAGCTCACTGCAACCTCTACCTCCTGGGTTCAAGAGATTCTCCTTCCTTGGCCTCCCGAGTAGCTGGGACTACAGGCGTGCACCACCACACCTGGCTAATTTTTAAATTTTTTTGGTAGAGACAGGATTTCACTCAGTTGGCCAGCCTGATCTCGAACTCCTGGCCTCAAGTAATCCACTTGCCTAAGCCTCCCAAAGTGCTGGGATTACAGGCCTGAGCCACTGATCCCAGCCTGATTTCATTTTTATTTCCGTTGTAGCTCTAGCAAACATCTAGCTTTTACGTTAGGTTCTATGACTTGGAGCCAGCTCTTCGAAATCTCTATACTGGGGCTTCCTCATATTTCTATTGGGATAATGACTTTATCATGGGAAGATCAAGCTTAGAAGTTTGTGTAAAGCACTTTATTACAGTATCTGACACATACTGCAGCACCTGGGCAATTTTTCCCTCACTTAGTCTTCAATAAGCACCTACTAAGGACCCAGGACTATTTGAGGCACTGGAAAGCTACTCATGGTTTTCGTGTATTTGCTGTGTCTTCCTTCTGCTATTCTTCTAAGAGATGACTAGATGGTCTTTCTAAATACCAAGATGAATAGCCACAAGCATTCACTTCTTCAGCCTATCTCCTATCTGCTCTTCCCTCCCACTCCCTCCAGACACACACACTCACAGGCTCACAAACACACGCCCAACCTAATTCAGGGACTCCCTGCCTTAGGAAAGGCAGCTTCATCATCAGTCCCACCAAAACACCTCCTGCTTCTGCAAAGCTGCCTCTGCTATTCTGACACATCTGGGTCTATTCATTCTGTTATATGTCCTTGCAATAGCGTATGTGTTTCCTTTACTGTGCTTCCTATTAGGTAATTATACATGTAATCACTGTGCAATTACTGCTGACTTCCCCCCCAGTCTCTATCAGGAGGATGGTCCATACTGTCTCTCTCACTTCTGTACCCATAGCACTTGGTATCACTTGGTATAATGCCTGGTATTCAAAATGCATTGCTTGAATAATTGCAGAACAGCTCTTGAAACCCCACACCATTTATGGGACCTTCTGGGATTTAGGCAGCTCATATTCCCACCACTATGCAAACTGTCTCCACCCCAAACTCTAAAAATGTAAGATTTACCCCTTACTGTTCCAAGACAGTAAACATACACTGCACGTGGTTAATAAATTTTAGTTCAGGTATCAATTTGAGGTCCATAGGGATGGCCTAGATAAGTGGGCAACCCAACTAGATTACTATTTGACATTTCATTTAACAGGCATTTGTTTAAATATTTTTAAAAAAATTTTTAGAAGGGAGGCAAAGGGCTTCATGAGGGTAAGCTGACCGCTATAGTGAGGTTTGCCTCTCCTTGGTTGTCTGTTGCAGTTCAGCTCTGGTCCCAAACTGGAACATTCCCACCAAGAAAAAGTTCCTGTAGTTAATTGGATTCACTACTTTTAGAGGAGAGTTTAGAAACCTTTTTTTTTTTTTTTTTTTTTTTTTTTGAGACAGAGTCTCACTCTGTTGCCCAGGCTGGAGTACAGTGGTGTAATCTCGGCTCACTGCAACCTCCACCTCCCAGGTTCAAGCGATTCTCCTGCCTCAGGCTCCCTAGTAGCTGGGAGTACAGGAGTGTGCCACCATGCCTGGCTAAGTTTGGTATTTTTAGTAGAGTTGGGGTTTCACCATGTTGGCCAGACTGGTCTCAAACTCCTGACCTCTGGTGATCTACCCACCTCAGCCTCCCAAAGTGCTGGGATTACAGGCATGAGCCACCATCCCCAGCCAGAAACCTTTTTTTAAGCATTCTCTTTGCAAGTCTTGTTGCCCCAGCCTAAGTAATTTACTAAATTATCCTTCTAATCACAAACAGTACTCACTCTGAGAGGGCGCCTGTTGAACACAGTTGTCTCCATCTTCTTATATTTTCAGAGATGTTTCAAGACCCATTTTAGATTGGTACCTCATTGCATGCCCATCTGGCTCATCTTTAACTAGGCTCTGGGTTCACCGTACCAACTATTTAGGGTTTATAATAAAGCATGTACATGTTAATTAAGTATGGTCATGCCACTTCCAGAAGTCTCAATCCTGGAAAGAAAAAAAATGCAAAATAAGAAAAAACAACTTATGCTTTAAGATGTTTTTTACAGTATTTTGATGGGGAGCAGTGAGAACTTATTGAATCATTAAGTGTTTTGCCAGATAATATATAAAAAGAGATTTACCGTAAGGAATTGGCTTATGTGATTGTGGGAGATGGCTAGGTCAGCCCAAATTCATAGACTAGGTCATCAGGAAGGGCAGGCGGGAAGCTCAGGTCAGATCTGAGGGTGTAGTCAAAGGCAGAATTTTTTTCTCCTTCAAGTAAACCTCAGTTCTGCTCTTAAGGCCTTTCAACTGGATTGGAGCAAACCAACCCACATTATCAAGGATAATCTCTTTTACATAAAGTTAACTGATTGTAGACATTAACCACAACTATAAAATACCTTCACAGCAACATCTAGATTAGTGTTTGATTGAACAACTGGGTACTCTTTAGCCTAGCCGAATTTGTGCACAAAAATGTTATTTTTCCTGTTATAAAAGCAATTATAGGAAAGTAGACAGAACAAACAAAATACCTATAATTCTATCACTTAAAGACAATTTGCTGTGTTTTAATTTGTGCCTTCCAGGGTTTCCCCACCCCCCTAGCAATTTATTCATAACAGCAGGAAAATGGAAATAAATAAAACATTTAGCAATGGGGAAATAGTTATGGGAATTATGGTATATGGCATATGAGGTAAAATTATGCAGCCTTTAAAAGTTATAATTATGAAAACTGGATCAACCTGAAAAAAATGCTTCAAGTGAAAAAAGTACAATACAAAATTTTAACTCCAGTAGTGGTGACTATAGCTCTGTAAAAACAGCATATCATGGGACTAGGCAATAGAAGGAAACATTAACAACGGTGAAGCAAATCTCAGTGCCCCCCACCACATCACCAGCACTTATCATTGTTTGTGCCCTGAGTTCACAGCTCAGGTGCTGCCAGCCCCCATGACCCTACCTGAGGGCTTTCTTTGTCCTCTATGGTCCATTCTGCCCAAGCCTGGATAAAATAAAATGGCTGGAGAATGACTGTTCCCCTGAGAGCAACCCTCATCCAATGACTGATGGGAATTTCTGGCTATGTACCTGGCCCCTCAGGCAAGATGTCCTGGAGGTGGGTGTTTCACTGTTTCCCAGCAAACCCCAGCAAGACTGGACTCCAGCTGCCTGCAGTGGCAACCTGCTCCAGTTCCTCTATCTTGGCTTCCTTTCTGTCCCTGTTTCACTTTCCCACTCCCAGCATTTTCTTCATAAACTACTTGCCTTGTCTCGGTTTGGTCTGGACCATATATTCTCAACAGGGGTGATATAGCCGCTAAAGGGCAAAAATTGGTTACATAGCTCAGGGGTTTCCAACCCCAGGCCAAGGACCAGTACAGTCCATGGCCTGTTAGGAACTGGGCCGCACAGCAGGAGGTGAGCGGTAAGTGAGCAAGCTTTACCTCCTGAGCTCTGCCTCCTGTCAGATCCGCAGCAGCATTAGATTCTCATAGGAGGGCGAAACCTATTGTTTGCACGTGAGAGGGATCTAGGTTGCGTGCTCCTTATAGGAATCTAACTGATGCCTGACGATCTGAAGCAGAACAGTTTCATCGCGAAACCATCTCCCCATTATCTGTGGAAAACTTGTCTTCCATGAAACCAGTTCCTGGTGCCAAAAAGGTTAGGGACCGCTTACATAGGGGACAAAACAATATTGCTCTTTTTATGTGTAAAGCACAAATATATACAAATTTACAGTATATCTGAGGGATTAAAAATTCATGGGGACCCATTTAGGAAAAAGTGTCTACCAAGGGTCCTTAGGAGGGGAAATAATACTTTTTAAAAAACCTGTTGAAAAGCACTGTGACCCCGAAGGAACCCAAAGTAAGACAAATGTAAGCAGTTTCTGTTAGAATGACTGATCAAATAGGAACTTTGACTTCTAGTTTTTTATCTCAGTTATGTGATATGTACAAGAATAATGTAATAATTTATAAAACAGATATGGACCCAGCCCCTGAGGTACTTCCGGCCCAGAGACAAACACCTATCATCAATGTGTTGATTGTGGAGTCCCCATGACTTCATCGCCGCTGCCAGAGTCACCTACACACTTCTCCCACGTCACCCCCGACTCCCCACCGTCATTTCACTCTCCTTTCCTGATAGCCTGGGTAGAATCATTTTGGATTAAGAACTAGAATCAGGGCTCCTTCATTTCTTTTTTCAGTGAGGAAAAAAAAAAATCAGAAAACCCTAAGCCTACATAGATCTCCATTGTTAAAATCTGAAAAGGGTACACAGGAACTCAGTTATCATGAGAGTGAGTTAACTGGAAAAGCGCGGTCAGGGGCTGTGAATAGTGGAGAGTGTGAGAATGGAAGAATCGGTCAGGAAATGCTTCCTAGCATGTGGAGAAGAGGCCTCCTGCACAGGCTGGAGGGAAGATGTCCAAAGGATCCACTTGTACTTTCATAGCAAGGGCAGGAGTTGAGAGCAGGCCACAGGTGAAACTTTGAGGTCAGGCTCTATTTAGCCTGGAGTCCAGAGTATTATGGTGGGATATGTGAGTGCTCAGAGTGTCATATGCAGAAATGACCCTCACTGCAGAAAGCTGAATATTGTGAAAAGCAAGGGGAATGTTGAGAAACCAGTAAGGTGGTTATGACCAGCCATGGGTATCCGGCAGTCCAAACAAAGAGATCAAATCCGTTCTGCATCGTTGTTCACTGACCCAACGCCCCACATTCTTGAAACTGGCCCAAGGAAGATTTTCTTTTATGATATTTATAAAAATGCTAGTCAAAGTCCTCTGTTGTCATAGCTCATTTTAAAATACTACACAAGACTGATAAACGCCATTATTCCAACTTGGCTCCCGGGCAAGAGGAGGCCCAGGGCTCTGACTTTGGCCCGACTGGGCTACAGGAGTGTGGCAGGGTAGTGGGAGGGCAGGGCTGGCTGGGAGAGAAGGGAGCTGGAGATGGAATTGGTAAGATCCATGAGCTGTTTGCAGAAAGGCAGATTCTCACATGTGGATGGGATAGGTAGGAACAAACTAGAAAGATGCTCAAAGTCTCTCTTAGCCCTCTGATTCAGTGAGTTTCATGATCTTATTTAAGTGCCCAAAATACTTTCTCCTTGTAAGCTGTGCTTTGGAGAAGCTTATAAAGTTTGGATAGCACGCAAGGTAAAATTCCACTCCTGCACAAAGGGCCTCATTTGTGGAGAGTGAGTCACGATGATTTCCAGCGCGTCTAGCAAATGCTTCTGGATGTTAATGGTCTAAACTGCTTCTTGCCCAAAGATGAAACTGAGGAGCTCATTTGAAGATGTAACAGTTTTAAGAATAAAAATACCTTAGCTTTACAGAGAGCTTACTACGTGTCACTTTATAATAATGATTTTATTACTGCAACAACCCTTTGAGGTTATTGCATGGTTCTTGGTGCCTGTTTTACAGATGGGAAAACTGATGCTGAACTCAAGTAAGTGGCCCTTAGGAACACATAGCCAGTAGATAAAGTAGTTGGGAGTGATGAGCTTAACTCCAGGGACTATTCACTGCACTTCTCTCAAAGAGGCAGAAAAACAGTTTCATTGGAAGTGTTAATCACTCTTTCTTATAAAGATAGGTGAGTAAAGATAACAAGAGAGACCTTTGACTGCAGAGATTGCTTCAGCTTGTACTTGAATTGGGAGAGTTAAAGACCAGTGTAGACAGTAGTAGGCACATTCGTGTATTTGTCTGTGAACACTATAGTGCCCTTTGGCTTAGCAACGGTGCCCTAACTCCCTGAATTTCCTCCTGGAGAGTGCCAGGTGCACAGAGAAAGTAGTAGAGCTCTGTGACTTTGCAGCATCCTGAAAACTGTCCTCAGGTTACCTCCGAGTATGTGGTTTGTAGAAGGTTGTAGTGTCATAAAAAGAGCTCTCTCCTCTTGCCGCAGACTTTTCAATCTACCTGTCTGTGGTTTCAAATCTCAAACGTCTCATCCGCTCCTGCCACCTCAGCTACCTGAGCAACTTCATTCTATTGACTCAATCTTCAACAGATAGAGTCTATTCCTTCACTCCTTTTGAATCCATCAGGGCAGGCATTAATGAGTTACATGACTAAAAAAAAAAAAAAAAAAAAAAAAAAAAAGAGCCACAGAAGTGATATTCTCTGGCTTTCAAGTTTAGGTCAAAAGAAACCTTGCTGCTTCTACCTGGGTCTCTTGGAAGTGAGTTGCCGTGGAAGGGGTGTGATTATACTGGGACTGCCATTCTGTAAGAAGCCTGGGAGGGGACAGAGATGCCACAGAGCACCAAGGCACCCCATGTGCGGGTGAAGCAGCCACTGGAAAAGCAGATCCTCCAGTCTCAACCATGGCTGCTGACACGATGTGGCTCAGTTGCACCACCAGCTAAGCCCTTTTTGAATTCCTGACCCGTGATTTCCTGACCCACAAAATCATGGGCCAAAATAAAATGTTTTCTTTTAGGCCATCTACTTTGGGGATGTTTTTGGGGAGTTTTATGTTTTGTTTTTGAGATGGGCTCTCACTCTGTCACCCAGGCTGGAGTCCAGTGGCACCATCTCAGCCTACTACAACCTCCACCTCCTAGGTTTAAGTGATTCTCCGTCCTCAGCCTCCTGAGTAGCTGGGATTACAAGCACGTGCCATCATGCCTGGCTAATTTTTGCATTTTTAGTAGAGACAGGGTCTCATCATGTTGGCCAGGCTGGTCTTGAACTCCTGACCTCAAGTGATCTGCCCACCTCAGCCTCCCAACGTGCTGGGATGACAGACGTAAGCCACCACACCTAGCTGGGATGGTTTTTTTTATGCAACAATAGTTAAACTGAAACAAAGCATTTAAACATTCTGAAGTCTCTCTCGGGTTAAGAAACAATAACAAAACAAAAACACTACATCCTCCTCTCGTTACCACCCAGTCTCTTTCCTCTTGTCACACGTAAACTTCTTAAGTGGTCTCCGACAGAATCCTATAACTTCTCACCTCCCACTCACTCCTTCATTCACCTTCATCAGCCTTCTAGCCTCTTCTGAAACTGCAGACCATCACAGCAGCCTTGTGATTGTGAACACCCTTTTGTACTTACCTTACTTGGCCTCCTGTGCTTTCTGACATTTGTCTACTTCCTGTTGGAAGCACTCCTATCCCTGGGGCTTCTTCTTTCCCGCTGATCCTTCCTTATTATCCTCCTCCTTATTCCTCTCCTGGCATCTTAAAGGAACTGGGTTCCCTCGGATTCTGCCTGCAACTCTCTTCTCATGCTACATTCTTATTGGAACATGTGCCTTACAGATATTACATTTATTAAATCCACCAGAGGGAATGAGAAGGTAAGAGTTAAATTAAATTGCAATATTTAAAAAATGGGGCTATGACAATAGTCAGGAGGCGGAAGCAACCCCAAAGTCCATCGTCAGATGAATGGATACAAAAATGTAGTATACACAGGCAATGAAATATTATTCAGCCTTAAAAAGAAAGGAAATCCTGTCACATGCTACAGCATGGGCGAACCTTGAGGAAATTATGTGAAGTGAAATAAGCCAGTCACGAAGAAGAAAAATACTGTATGATTCCACTTATAAGAAGTATCAAAGTAGTCAAATCCATTCAAACAAAAAGTAGAATGGTGGTTGCCAGGGAATGGGGGAAGGGGAAAAGGAGAGTTGTTATTTAACAAGGATAGAGTTTCAGTTTTGCAAGATGAAAACGTTCTGGAGATTTGTTTCACAACAACATGAATTTACTTAACACTATGAAAAATGATTAAGATGGTAAATTTTATGTGTTTTTTTACTACAACAAAAAATGCAGAAGAGACAACTCTAGAAGAAATTAACCTGTTATATTTTTTACGTATTTCAAAAGTCTTTATTTTTTAAATGTCAATAAATGCCCAGTTATCCAAAATAACAATAAAATTATGTTCAACCAAGGGATAGCCCTAAACCTTGGATGAAACAGTATTTGATATAATCCTGGCATGTCCTCATTTGAAGAGGATAACGTCTTTGTTTACATACTTCGTGGCGTTCTTAGAGTCATACAGCTTGAGAGACTTAAAGATGACCTAGTTCCAGTCTATTGTGTCTCACGGCGTCCGCCATAGTTAATAGAGTCCAAATGTTACACCATGAGAGTGATGACAGCTGAGTCCTGATTTCCTTGCCCTCGTAATTCATCCGCCAATGTTTCCTTTTTCTGCACCATATTATCTTTGCTGATGGAACGGATAGTGGGAAAAACAAAGGAGCAGCAGAAGAAAGACCCCTGAAAATGATAAGAACAAATGGAGTGTTGAGGCTTCTAGAAGGAAGTTCTCTCAAAAATATAATGCTACCTTTCAAAAATACAATAGAATATTATACAGTTGTGAAATATTTACAACCAGCTGACATCTCTTGCACTAAATTCATGTGATCATTTCTTCATGTATTTACTTTTAAGAACAGTACAACATGAAACGGGAGTGTTTTCTGAAAATCCTGCTTTTTGTAGATCCATTTAGAAGACTACCAGACACTCAAAAGATCTAAAATAGTTCTCACCAGAACCTTTTGATATCGTATCCCAGGACTTAGTTAATGTAAGCAGAGCAAGGCAGAATGTAGAGAAAGAGAGCATTATACAATGGGATACACGTTTATTGGGTACAGCAGAGCACTGTAGGAAGCCATGGAATTTTACTCCAAAAGTTTCAAGACTGTTGTTCTGGATCCATCATCTTTTAAGCAGTATGGGACTAAATCAGTGTAACAAAGATGTAATTTGTGATGATTACAGACTAATGATCTCAAAGTATTTGTAGCTGCCCAGAAGAAATATTGCAAATAACTAAAATGGGGAAGCAAAGATCAAGTAGCATCCAGGGAGGCCTATGGATAGATCTGGTTAGCTACAAGATTGCTGCTAATCTCTCTCCGTGTTTCTCAGGTTAGACAGAATCTATCCCCGGTTCAACAGCAGCATTTTTCTCTGCTCTGCGAGGAGAAGCTTAGATATGAACAGTACATCCCAGGTTTGATTGCTGAAGGGTGGAAGACGATGTATGTAGACTTTCCTGCCAATGCTGGGACTCACACTTCCTTTCTCATTTTTCTCATTAAGGTTAGAAGTGAGTCATTTGTACTTAGCTAAAGAAGAGAAGGGTTCTTTGCCAATATATCCTTGCAACTATTCTGAATCTGAAACTGTTCCCAGACATAAGGTTTATGCATGCTAAGTCCTCTGAGCTGTTCTCCCTCCCACTTACCCAAGACCCTGCTTCTGCCTCACTTCCAGGAATGCTCTCCTGGTGCATGGATGTCAGATAAAAGTCTGAAAGTGATGAGTTACATTACCATCATTTCTCAGTTCTTTGAAGAAAGCATATCTAAAAGATTTCACAGTGGTTGGTTCCTTTTCATATGATTACGAACTGAAATGCAATTCTGCACACATAATATTTTTGAAGATATATATTTAGTACTAACCATATTGAACACCTACTATGTTTCAGGTACTGTACTAAGTGCTTCATATACCTTTTAAAATTGAATTCTAACATTAAAGAAGACATTTTATAGATAGGAAAACCAAAGACAAAGGGTTCAAGAGCTTGTCTAAATTCACACAGCAAGGGCTCAAAACTGGGCCTGTCTGATTCCAAAGCCCATATTTTAACTATACAGTTACAATTATTCTATGTGGATTATAAAGAAAATGATATATATCTAATGAACCTAGGAATTTTACTTAGATTTTAGCTGATGTCCATCTGACTGACTTTGACAGATACAGACATATATATGATTTTTCTTTCTATTTCTGCCAATGAAAGAATATTACCATTCTCTTCAATGCTTTGCATTTAATCCCACCCATGGCCCACACAATCCCTTGTGATGGTTAATTTCTGTATTTGTCAACTTGGCTGGGTCATGGTGCCTATGTGATCAAACATTATTCTGAATGTTTCTGTGAGGGTGTTTTTAGATGAGACTATCATTTACATCAGTGGACTTTGAGCAAAACTGACTGTTCTCCATAATGTGGGTGGGTCTCTTCTAATCAGTTGAAGGTCTGAACAGAAAAAGACTCACTTCCACTAAGCAAGAAGAAATTCTGCTCAGACTGCCTTTGAACTTGAACTGCAGATTTTGGACTTGCTAAACTCCATAATCACATGAGCCAGTTCTTTAAAATCTTTCTCTCTCTCTCTCTCTCTGTGTGTGTGTGTGTGTGTGTGTGTACAGACACACATCCTATTCGTTCTGTTTCTCTGGAGAACTCTGACTAATGTGTTCCCATATTCTGCAAGTCATAAAACAGAACTGCAAAACATAGGCCAATACAGGAATATTCTAAATATTGGAAATCCTCAAAACCAATGGTTTGGAGCTTATTAAAAATAGAAACTATAGGTTCTAACTAAGACTTGCTGAATTTGACTCTCCAGGAATAAAACCTGAGCAAGTATATTTTTATTAAAGCTCCATACTGATTGGGACACCAATTCTTTATTAAAATATAACTGTATTATAAGACACTAGAAACATTGCATGTTAGTCAGGATAGGCGAGGTTTTGGGGTGGTAACACGTAACTCAGAAATCTCAGTGTTCTTGTGTGCCCAGTGCTGGCTGGGGGAAGGGTCTTCTCATGATAGTTCTTCATTCTGTGTATTAGTCAAAATCCTGGTAGGAAACAAATGACATACTCAAGTCATTTAGGAGAGCTTAGTAAAGGTTCCCTTTGTAAAGGTGAGGGTAAGGTTCAGGGAAGTCAACAAAGATGCTGCAGCACCCAGGGCCAGCAACAGCAGTAACCAGAACCTAGAGACAGTAGATGTCACCTAACAGAAGATTGAGATCTTTGGTGCAAGAATGCAACCAGCCCATGGAGACCTGAAAGGGAGGGAGCAAGAGAAGAAATATCCCAACATTGCTGTCCTCTGCCCTCTGATATCTGGCCAGTACCTCTCATTAGTTGAACCCAAACAGAAGCCAGAGGAAAAGGGAACTTGTTGGCATTGTCCATGAAAGGCACCCCCTCTGGCCACAAATCATCATGGAAAGGGTACAAAATATCAAGTAGTGCACTCTGGAACTCAGTCTGGCACAGTCTGGAACATTGGCAGTCAACATGGGCGAAGGAAAGAGAATAAGGCAAAAATCTAAATTGGCTTTTAAAACTTCTGCCCAGAAGTGATGAGGTCACCTATGCTTATAATTCATTGACTATGCAAATCACATGACCAAGTCTGCCTAGAAAGGGTGGAGGAATGCTCCTCCAGGGAGGGAAAGTGAATATTGGTGACAGTAACCAATCTACCATACAAGGGAGTCTCTGTGGATGTCTGAGAGCCAGGAGAGAGGAAAGTTTTTTTTTTAACTGTCTTTTTTTTTTCTCCTGAGACAGAGTCTCATTCTGTCACCAGGCTGGAGTGCAGTGGCACGATCTGGCCTCACTGCAACCTCTGCCTCCCAGGTTCAAGTGATTCTCCTGCCTCAGCCTCTCAAGTAGCTGGAATTACAGCTGTGCACCACCACACCCAGCTAATTTTTGTATTTTTAGTGGAGGTGGGGTTTCACCATGTTGGCCAGGATGGTCTCCATCTCCTGATCTTGTGATCCACCTGTCTTGGCCTCCCAAAGTGCTGGGATTACAGGTGTGAGCCACCATGCCCAGCCTGTCTTTTCTTATCTTTTGAACTTTGCAGTGTATAAATATATTACCTACTCAAAACAATAAACAATAGTAAGAATAATAGAGCTACTGTGATACACAGATGACTATAGTCCACATTTGTCTTTTGTACTGGTTGTGTAGAACCACTCATCTTATAACCTCCCACTGTGGGAAACTGAATATGCCAGAAACTTGTGTTTCCTGCCTCCTTTGCTGCTAGCATATTGGCATATGACCAAGGTTCTGCCAATCAGATGCCCTTGCCCCAGACTTTAAATTGCAAACTAGAGATCGAAGAGGGGACTAAACCAAATCCTTTCTGGTAATGGAATGGCAGCTACATCCAATTTTCAGAGTCAGTAGGGAGAGCAGCCACGCCCAGGGGCCAACACTGGCCATGCTGGGAATGCCATCTGCAGTGCCCATCACGCAGCAGCAGTATGTGCTCATAGGCATGATTTCAGTACTGTGTGGCTGTGTATCCTCTAAACCTGATTCCTGTCCCTTCCAGAGAGTATAGGACCTATCCAATATCCTTCATTAAATTCCATTTACTGCCTAAGTTAGCCAGAGTTTGATATCTGTTGCTTACAGCTAAGAACCCTTTCAAGCTTTTGCCTGTTATCAAAAGAAAGTATAAGTATAAGACCAGATGTGGTAGCTCATGCCTGTAATCCCAGCACTTTTGGAGGCCAAGGTAGAAACATCACTTGAGGTCAGGAGTTTGAGACAAGCCTGGGCAACATGCTGAAACCCCATATCTACTAAAAAAAAAAAAATAGCTGGGTGTGGTGGTGGCAGCCTGTAGTCCCAGCTACTTGGGAGGCTGAGGCAGGAGAATCACTTGATCCCAGGAGGCGGTGGTTGCAATAAGCCGAGAGTATGCCATTGTACTCCAGCCTGGGCAACAAGAGCAAAACTCTGTCTCAAAAAAAGAAGAAAATGAAAAACAAAACAAAGTCTAAGTATAGGAACTAGATGAAACACTCTTTAGATTTCCATTAAAAAAAAAAAGGAATTCAAGAGATTGGATAAATAGGCAAATCGCAATTTAAGTTCCTCTAGCAATTCCCCACATGCAAAGCATTTCTGAGCTTGCTGCTTGCCACTGCCTAGAACAAAAGCTACAAGGTCTTTTTTATGCCTGAAAACTAAAGAGAGCTTGGCAATGATTTGGATTTTAAGATTTTCCTAGGCTTTTCTCTTAATTAAATATGCTATTGTAAAAGTGAGGCCAACAAGTAGAGCAGAGCAAAGGCTGCAGATTCTGGTTTGGGGCTGGATCTGACAGAGATTACCAGACCTCTGTTTTCTCATATTAATCAGAGGACTTTTTAAATCCTTCATCTCTGATACTCTGTGCTTTAAGTTGGTAAAATGCAGAGTGAATTCTGTTCCAAATTGGTTAAAGCAATTCAAAAAGGCGCCAGCCAGATACAGACTGGATTACCCTGTATTTAACTTCTCTGTTCTTAAGACTCTTTCTCTAAAACGCATGTTTAGAAATAGTGCCATACAACCAGGAAAAGAGATCATCAGTTGTCCTTTATGTATTCTGATAAGTAAATTTATGTATAAGACACAGCCTTTCTCCTACTGCATTACATTTTCTTAAGCTCAAAAGTTAAGACTCTGATGACCACAGCTGCATAAGAGACAACTCATCAACAAAAAAGAAAAAGCTTACTGATATCATCTGTTCTTGAGTTTACTGATATGAAGAGGAGGCTATCTACCACTCTACTCAGTGATGGGCAGACAGAGGAGAAGATGCATTTTGAGGCTCATAGAGGCAGATACAAACTGTTTTTTTTTTTGTTGTTGTTGTTGTTTTGTTTTGTTTTTTTGAGACAGGGCCTTACCAAATCACCCAGGCTGGAATGCAGTGGCATGATCTCAGTTCACTGGAACCTCTGCCTCGTGGGCTCAAGTGATCCTCCCACCTCACCCATGTTGCCCAGGCTGGTCTCAAACTCCTGGGCTGAAGCAATCTGCCCACCTATAATCCCACCTTGGCCTCCCAAAGTGTGGGATTACAGGCATGAGCCACTGCACCCAGCCCATAGACTATTCTTTTTTTCTTTCTTTTTTCAGACTATTCTTAAGTGCCAAAGAAAAATATACAGTGCATGACTTTAATAGAAAAATCTATTCTCTTATTCAATTGGATGTGTCACCCTACTTTCCACCTTATCCTTATTTTAAAAATAAAATCCATAATCTCGCTATCAAAAATCCTGGAAGGAGTTCAGAATTGAATCTCTTCTGAGCTAATTTAATTTAGGTTCTTTGTAGAAACCTTTTAATCACATTTCTCCCCTAGTTGTATACAGCTGTGGAATAGTAAGGCTGTATTCAGAGTTCAGAACAGCCTCTCTTTCTTGTTGCTGACTCAGACTTCTAAAAATTACATTCTGTGGCTGAGACTAGCAATGAAAGAAATTCAAATTTGGAAAAATGTGGAGAAAATTCTTCTGCTTGCCAAAGGGAAGACTTTTTTTTTTCAAATGATGAATTGGGAAGTTTGCCTTTTATGTTCCAACTTCTTCTTTCTTGGTTTTTCTTTCCCTGAACCCACAAATAACCTTTGCCATCTCTCCATTCATAAAAATCCGTTTTCAGAAAAGGGTTGATAAACATACTCACATTTAGTCGAAGAACAGTCTATAGCCTACTACTCTGCAGTCTTCAACCTACTGTAATCTGGTTTCAGTGCCGCTTCCTAACTCAGCCCCCACTGAAATTTCTCTCACTGAGGCCACCAGTAAGCTCCTAATTGCCAAATCCAGTGGACACTCCCCAGTCCTATACTAATTAGACTCCTGTAGGAGAGAGACATTGAAAAGTCCTATGTTCACATCCTTGCTAACAGGACTCCATTTTATTTGCCCAGTCCTTAGAGATGCGTCATGACTGAGCTCAAGTCAGTCATGGCAACCCCTTTCATTTTGTCAGTCATTGATCTATGAAGGGCAAGGACCTTTGGTCAATAAGACATAAGGGGAAATCTGATGCCATCCCCTGGAAAATATTTTCTTCCTTGAAAAAGAATGAAGCACACAAGAAGAAAACCTTATTGTCTCTACTCCCCTTGATTTCTGTTTAGCAAGTTCTCACATGCAAACTTTTTGCTTGTAATGTCCAGCCTGTGACCCTGAAGGAGAAATTTTTTACACCCTGAAGGTGGCAGAACAGAAGAACGGAAAAGGTCTGGATCCTCCATGACATTGCTGGGTCACAGAGCCCAGAAAGAAACTACCTACGTCAGACTACTTGATAAGTCATTTATAATGACTGAAGCCACTTTTACTCTGTTACTTGCAGCCAAATGTATCCTGGTTAGTATGCTCTTTCTGTGTAACTCATCATATTGTAGACCACTGCTTCATTACAAATCCCTGACTTTCATCTATGTATTCTATGTACTCTTTCCTAATATGACCCTCAAATATGGGTGCTTCCTAAAAGACTAGACTTCCAACCTCTTCTCTGCTTGACCCACATAGTTTCTGAGAGGGCTCTTCTTGGCCCACTGCTTTAGTTACCACTCATATTCGCATCTATCAGACTTCTCTCCCACACTTTTTCTCAAGATGTGTGAGACAAAACTTAACCATTTTCCTTTGTGAACATGCCCCTCCATCTGTGTGCCTCATCTTATTCAATGCTATCGTCTCTACCCAATCACCCAAGACAAAAACATAGGCATCATAGTAATCTTTCTTCTTTAATTATTCATATCCTCTTCTAGTCTCCTAGTTACAGTGAATTGATTAAATAGCCATGCTCAGTAACCTACTAAATACTTTCTGGAATCTCTCCATCCTCTCTCCTCTCACTCAGTTTACACTTTTTCACCTTGTGCTAAAATCATTGCAAGACCTTCTTAACTAACTCATTTTCTAGTTTTGCCTCCTTCATCCAATCCCTTGCATTGCCTCAAGATGATTTTTCTGTAGGTCAGATATTAGAGGGCCTCTCCTCTACTTAACCTTTCATTGATTCCTTAGAACAACATTCAAGTCCCTTCCTTAACCAATTTAGAGTCTTGTTCTAGCTTCCTATCCTTTGGGGTCAAATGAGGAAGAGTCTGTTTTTCCTGCAGTCTCCTTTCTACACTATCTCTACTTAATCTACCTGGTGCACTTCCACTTATCTTCAGTTTAGGCATTACGTCAGCTGAGAAGAGTCTTTCTTTATTCTCATCACCCTCCTTCCCTTTTTCCATCCACCATGAAAGAGTTAGATATTCTCGCTATAGAATCTAGTGCTTACCTCTACCATAGCATGTATTAACCAATTCTGGAATCCCTGACTGCATTGTCCAATCTCCATTAAACTCTGATGACCTTGAGGACAAAGACTGTCTCATTCATGGTTTTACTCCAAGTCTAACAGATAGTACAATAAATGTTTCAAGAAGAAATAATTAAGTGAATAAATGAATGATGTTTTAACTCTCAGGGCATTTACATTTTACAAAAATAAAACAACAAAACCACTAAGCCATAAAAAGGAATTTCTAATGATTTCATGTCCCACCTCAGGGCCCAGTGAGGAGACACTTTCCAGACGCTGTGGTGAATCATGCTGCATGAACAGCTATTAGTCCACAATAAAATTCCGTGTCTTGCCTGTTGGGCAAATTTCTTTCAGAAAAATGTCAGAAATTTTGGCATTTCAGCAAGGCATTTCAAAGTCTATAAGTTGTCCAAAATTAATTATAGCCTTTAGTGAGCATACTGTCATGTTTTTCATGTAGTTATGAATCTTTTAAGGAACTTGTGTAAAAAGCATCGTTTGTCTTAAGAGATGAATTCAGAAATTTTATGGAATGCATCTGCAACATATATAGACATGAGAGATGGTTTTAGTCATGCTCTGCACCCGATATCCTGTTGTAAGTTGCTAGCCATCATTGTTAGGCTCAGTGTACACACTGTGTTTAACATAATGTGAGCAGATCCAGCTATTTTAAAAACATGGTAATCATTGACTGCGGTAGATGTTGCACTTACTCTTCTGCATTTGCTTGATTCAGATCTATTCTGTATCCCGTTCTGTGCCCCAAGAGGTTGACCTCTATGGACTGCATCAGTTAGGCTGCTCATCTCCTGAGTTTCTGATTGAGATTTGCCAGTGAGCACCACAAGCAAAAGATTAGAAGGAGGGAAGAGAGAGAGGTTGCTTCTTCCTTTCCATGTCATGGTTTGGAATGTCTGCATTCCCCAACCAAATGCCACAACTCCTGTTGGGTGAACTTCTCCAGATTCCTGTAACCTCTCCATCCTCTTGCCTCTTAGGCCTGGAGGTCATAGAAGTGGTAACAGTCTCTGCTGGTGCTAGCATAGGAGCATTTCACTATCCTCTCTTGGTTTCCCTCAACCCTACCCTTACACTTGTATATTCTCTTCATTAAACTTTCTCTAATCATGCACTTTGAATGCCACCTGTTTCTTGCTGGGACCCTGGCAAATATACATTTGCCAGGATGCTTAGGGAGATGACAGAAAGTATTAATCTATTTACTCCATCACTGACAACTTTCACCTTTTTTTGCTCAAACCTCGTCTACCATGGGCACAAAAGTTCCCAGTTTTAGTAACAGAGCAATATTTTGGGGTGGTCATTTGCAGAATTTTGGTTCTCTCTCTCTCTCTCTCTCTCTCTCTCTCTCTGTTCTAATATAATGGCTCTCAACTGCCTAAAAGGAGGGCAGTCACATGCTTTGGAACTGGTTAAAGCTGGATGAAAGGGCCCCTGGGGCAGCTGCCAATCAATAAAGTACATTGATACATCACTGAGCTAGAAAAAACATGGCAGAAAATGCAACAAGACAGATAAAACAGTGTTACCTAGGAATCATCTCAGGAGGAACACTGTATGTGTTGGCAGAAGAATTTTGATAAGTCATTTGGGGAAGGATGGAGAGAGTAAAAAGAGAATGAAAATGACACCCTCCCTCTCCAAAAGCCATGCTATGGTAGTAAGAGGTGGTTTGATAGCCTGGTTTCTAAGGAGAGTAGGTTGCATTAACTTGGGAGATTATGCTTGGGCTAAATGTGTTTTCTTGGGTCAGAGCTGGAGTGAAACTATTCTTGAAGGAAAAAGTAGAAAGTTTGAAATGGCCTCATTGACTCTCTTTTGTAATCATTTCCCCATGCAGCTCAACTAACCCCTGGATTTCTGCCCATCATTTGCTAAATAAAATGGTATCTGTGTTACTTGGCTTCTGGGCTTTTGACATATGTATCCCACCTCAGGGCTAAAGGGTTCTGCTTCTTTGGGAAAGCTTGGGAAGAGCTTAGACAACACTGGACTATATTTGACAACAAGAGCCTGTTGCTGCAGATCCCGGTGCACTCCCTATACTCAGACCTCATCAGATGCCTTTCTCCCATATTCCAATGCAAAAATGACCAAAATAGCCTTCCTCTAAACACTGGGCACGACTGGAGAATTAAGATATTTTACTACTAAAATTGAATAATGTTAACCTTACTTAATTCACACACACAAACCTGCCCCGTATCTGATGCAGACTCCAGGGGTTGGGAGATGTGATGTGAGATGTTCGGTTATGGGGGTAGGTAGCCGGCGGGTTGTGGGGAGGTGGTCTGGGGATGGACGCAAGAATCTGATGTTGCCTCACTTTTTGGTAGCAAACAGTGGTTTTACAGGTTAACATGATTGTTTAAACATGGCTGAGTGAAGTGGCACTCTCTAACTGACCATTTTGCAGTGTCATGCTTTGTTCTTATGGATGCCATCCTGCAAGCCTGGACTGTCCTTTTTCTCCACCAGTGACCCCTACCTCATAGAACTACTCTGTTCATCTCTCAAACTCCTGACTAGGTATACCTTCCCTCAGTTATTCTTCCTTGACCCCAAATTGAGTGAGGTGCCTGCCACCCCTCTGTGTGCTAATGGCATTGTTGCATTTTCCTGGGTAGCTCTGATCACACTGTACTGTGATTATTTATTTGCCTGTCTCTCTTCCCAAGGCAAGAACTGGATCTTAGTCTTCTCTCTATCCCTAAGGATTTCACAAAAATATGCCTACTGATAAGAAAGGCTTATTGTATGAATAAAGAAATGAATGGGTGATGTTCTAGGACAGTCTGAACTCTAAAATCTTCTGAAGCTCCATGAGCACAAATAAACCAGAGTCCAACTAGACCTCTTGCCACATACAAACACACACATGAATTAATGTGTAACCTTTTTCCATTTAAACTCTTTTTTTCTTGAATTTCTCTTATAGTTCCTTCACATTTGCAAAATGATGGCATAATGCTTAAAGAGCGCGGGTTCTGGAGACAGATAGTCTGGGTTGGAGGCTAATCTTTATTTTTTGCTGTGACACTGGGCCAGTGACTTAACTTCTCTATGCCATTTTCTTATCTGCAAAATGAGGGTAATACTAGTGTCTGTCTCATGGGGTTGTTGCTATATTTATATTCATGGAAAAACTTATAAATGGCTCATTTATTTTAGCAGTTTTTGACATGGACATATGTGCTCATGATTTTGATATTGTATACATATAATATAGCCTTATGAATTAAGTAGATGTTTCACAAGGGACACCGTACCACTTAGAGGCTCTGTTGTTTGAATAAATTTGAGCCCCATCAATGTAAAACATGCAGAAAATCTCAAGTCACTAAATTTATGTTCAGTCTCTATTCTGTTTCTTGGCAGCTTTTTATGACCTCAAGCAAGTCTCCTAATATTTTAATCTCAAATTTTTAATCTGTAAAATGAGGCCACTTATATTTGTGTGACTCCAAAGATTTTTCAATGCTCAAATAAAACATTACAAAATATGGAGCCATATGATATAAAAGCTCACTATTATTGTCACTGGTATTCTCTCTAATCTAAATCTAACAATTCGAAGTTTTCCCTAATCCTTTATGGCTCTATGAAAAGATACTACATTGTGTTCACAAACAACCGTTCTCCTCTCCTGGACGCAGGAAGACAGTACTGCTTTGCCTCCCTCCATGGGGCCACCTGACTTGCTGTAGCTAACGAAATGTAAAGCAATGCAAAACCTAGGCATGATTCTCCATCCCCTCATCCCCTAGCACAGGACCCAGCAGGTCCACGTGCTCCAGACAGCACAGCTACAGGATAGTAACTAAGCCATTCTAACTTGGTAGTACGTAAGGTGAGAGGAGCCCTTGAGTTACTTTATTTGCATTTCAATTAAAACCTCTGAAGATAAAATGTCATAATACAAATAAATGATTCAAGTGATAAAATGTCAGCCACTATAACTGCAAACCCATTAGGGAATATTTTTGAAGCAGAAGATGTCTGTTACTCACTTCAATCACATTTAGTGCTTACTTTCATGTAGAGCCAGTTCTGGGTTCTTAGCCAGAATACCAAATGACCACGTGAGCTAACATTAGGGTCGCCAGATTGAGGGGAAAAAATAAAGGACATCCAGTTTAATTTGAATTTCATATAAATAATGAACATCTTTTTAAATATAAATGCAATATTTGGGACATATTTGTACTAAAAAAATTATTCGTGGTTTACCTCAAAGTCAAATTTAACAGATGCCCATGAAATAGTTGAGACTCACTTGTACGTTGTTTTTCTGAGGTTCAGATTTAACTGGGTGCTCACTATTTTATCTGGCAACTCCAGCTGCATGATGCCTTAGTCAACAGTGCTTTTCCATTTGTTTATTCTTAATTACTATTAAACCTGAAAGGGCCAACATAAACTAGACAATTACTCTAAGCAATATCCTGTTTGACCTAGCTGCAAGCTAAGGGGGCAATAAAAGACTTTTTAAAAGAGTATCAGTTTCCATATTTGTTAAACTCTTCTTATGTACTCTTAATATCCTCCCGGCCTCACCTCTTTTTGAGGCCCATGGACACTGTTTCTGCATCAGCTATTTTGATGGAATCAATTCTGTATGCACTTCAATCCGTTTTGCACAGGAACAACTTGACAATATCCTGCCTTGTCTCCATAACACATGCATCTCACCATTCACCCTGGAGCTTTTTTATTGCTGCTGAAATGTGATGCTGTGAGGCCCACTTGCTGCCCAAACGTGAAGCAAAATTTTCATCAATGGGGGACAGGAGCTGGTGAATAGAGTTTTTCTCTTCCTCCTGCAACACTGACTGTCCTGAGATGAAGTAGTTTTTATGACTTTTCATAAGACAGTCCTGGGGATTAAGGAATCTGTTGCGTTTGATACCTAGAGGTGCCTACATTTTGCCTTGGGTTCTGCTTTCTGGAAAGCTCAGGCTAAGATATCATATGACAGACATCTAGTAATGAAGCAGGCTGTAGGGGAAAAGAGTACGGATTTTCATTCAAAGGACTTGGGCTCAATCTGGTCACTGCCATTTGCTGACTGAAGGCCCATAGAAAAAATATTTTACGGCTTTCAGATTCTTCATCTGTAAAATGGGGTAAGAATGAGCACCTCATATAATTGTTATGAAGATTCAGTGGGAAAATATACATAAAAAGCACATTAGTAGAGATCACTGATAATTTTCTATGTGTTGGGCACTGTATTGAGAGACTTATGTTTTTATAACCAATAACCCTATGAGGTAGGTTCCATTGTCATCTCTATTTTACACACTGAGGCACCGAACCAGATGACTTGTTCAAGGTAACAAAACTAATCCATGAGGAGCCAGAATTGGGAACCAGGCAGTCTGACTCCAAACCTATGCCCTTACATGGTACTCTTCATCCAGTGAACAAAACAGTGCCTAGCACAAGATCCATTCTTTCTCCCCTCCTTAGTAACAAAACCCTGCATTTATTTGAGGTAGCAATGTACCCAGCTAAATGATGACAGCTCTCAGAAACTCCGCTGCAGTTAGATGTGATCACATGACCCAGTTTTGACCAATTACGTGCAAGTGGAACTGTTAGTTGGTACTTCTGGGGGGTTCCTTAAAATGGTGGGACGTGGGCCCTTCTCTTGCTCCTCCTTTCTCTTAACTGGAATGTAGACGTGAAGGCTGGAGTGCAGGAAGCTACTGTGGACCCATAACTTAACATACTAAAGATGACAGAGCAGCAAGATGTTGTGGAGCCACCACGTGAACCACAGACAGCCTGTCTCAGATTTTCCTTAGATAAGAGAGACTTGCTTTTCCACCTGTCTCAGCCAGGGGTGTTTGGTTTTTGTATTTGCACTGTGTGTATGTGTGCATATGTATGTGTGTGTGTTTTCTTTGTTTATTCTTGTCGACATAGCCAAATATAATCCTAACGTATGCAGAATTTGACATTCTTGGCTGCTGCCTATCCATTTATATTACAAACTATGAAGTAGCATATGTATTTTAGTTGTAATTATTACATTTAATATTGATGAAGTGAGTATCCTTATGAACCATAGTCCCTACCTAAGCATAACTTTGGTTGGAAGTCAGGAGGAAATGTGAGCATACTTATTTCAAGAATCAAAATTGGTTGATATTGCTATACATATTGCAGAACAGCTGCTGTCACATAAATCTAATTCCATCTTTCAGGCAAGGCTCATCTCTCCCCGGGCAATATGCTACTTGCTTCATGTAAATATATTCATTTTCCCTACAAGACATGGGAAGGAAAGAATGTGTTCATTTACCAAGGTGAACTCCGAAGTGTGGAACAAAACCTACATCCATAATTATTTTTGAGACCAATGGCCAGGCAGACCATGCTGGCATGCTGGTAAAGACCTGAAAATAAACACATTAACAAAGCAGCCAATATTTATTCCTGATTATTGCTCAATTTGGCAAAGAATTAGAAATTAATTTTATGATCACCTCTAATTTTTGTGTCAAAAAAGTATATGTCTATTTCTTACAAACTTGCTATTTATAATCATCCCTATTTATAAAATCAATGAAGTTATATTTCAGCCTTATAAATAATGCCCATGTTGTCAAAAACAAAACGAAAACAGATGACTCTGGATAATGAGAATATTTTAAAAGCAACCACACAGAATTTATGCATGTAAATGCCTACTTTAATCTATTTCATATTTATATTTTTAAATTTCAGTATGGTTATATTCCATTTAAAAATAAATGATTAATTTTTAAAATAAGAAAAATAGGCTGGGCACAGTGGCTCACACCTATAATCCTAGCAGGTGGATCACTTGAGGTCAGGAGTTCAATACCAGCCTCGTCAACATGGTGAAACTCCATCTCTACTAAAAACACAAAAATTAGCCGAGTCTGGTGGCATGTACCTGTAGTCCCAGCTACTAGGAAGGCTGAGGCAGGAGAATCATTTGAATCCAGGAAATGGAGCCTGTAGTGAGCTGAGGTCATGCCACCGCACTCTAGCCTCCGTCACAGAACGAGACTCCATCTCAAAACAAAAAAAATTTTTTTAAAGAAGAAAAATTAAAGTTACCAAGTACCTGAACTAAATTAATTGGTACAGCTAGACAATGAATCTAATTTGAGTTTTTTAGTGACTTTTACAAAAATAGAAACATATTGGGCTATATATTAAGTTATATTGGACTCCTTGTCTGATTAGAGAAAGCAAATACAATTTTTCTAATTTTTTTAGTTTTCCTAAACTATAATTTTCTAAATTTTTCTAAAATAAAAAGTTTTCAATCTGGTTTTACAGATAAATTACTACAGGGTCTTTAGAAAATGGAAAACAATGTCTTCAACTGCAATTGTATAAAATTATGTATTCCAGGGAACTTTTCCTATGTTGATCTTGTATAAAGCCTGAAGGTATAAAATTATAACTCAGTAAAGGGATTATATTGGTGACATTATGTGAAATTACATAAAAAATTTATTTTTTCATGATCTGATACTTTGGTTTCAGCAAAACAGATATAAATGTATGCTCAAAAATTTAGCAAGTTGCCACTAAAATTTCACAGTTATGTCTCTTCTTTCTTTCCCATTCAAAAAAGTACATCTGAATGCAAATCAAGGGGACATCAGTACATGTATAATCTTAATAATGCTTTAATTTAGACAAGAAAGTAAATCATTGACAGAATTCAACCATCCAACTAGTATTAATATCAAATTATTTGCAATATGGGCTCATTGCCAAAATGGTCCTCCTTTTCTCTATTTCTATGATCCCTCTCAACTTAAATATCGAATTATTTAAAGGGTCTATATTTAATTTTTAAGTAATGAACATTATTAAATGGGATAGGTTACTATTAATAAGGTTCAAAATATATTAATTTAATTTCTTAGTACAACCCTTATGTTTTCCCATAAAAGAAAGTGTTGTCTCCAAGAAACTCCTTACCTTGATAATTTTCTTTTCTTAAACTGTACCTGATCCTCTATTTACAACAGAGTTAATAGCAGATGACAGATTTATAGAATCCTCTACTTTAATTTTGTAGAGATTAAGTCACAAAAAGTGGCCTAACAATAACCCCATTTCCCCAAACTCAGAAGGATTTCAAAGAATGACTCAGATATACTGCAATTTACTTACCAAAATCACAGACCAAAAATCCTAAATCTGTGGCTTCATCATGATTTCCTCCTTCCTGATATTTTCCCAGTGGCGTCAAATATGAAACAGCATGACCTCACGTCAGACTTGGGAGGATTAGGAGGGAGTAAAGCCTTTTTCTTAAGTAGAAAAGCAAATGACAGAAATATTATTCTTTTTATTACATAGAGAATATAGCATTGTATGTAAACATGATTTTGTATTTAAATATTAAATTTCATCTGTATATAGCATGTGTTATTGAATAAGGTCATTAAAATTCAGTCCTGGAATGCCTTCCAGCTTATATAATTCTGAGAGTTTCTCAAAGGGCATATAGGTATATGTAGACACTGTGGCTGACAAGCTGCTCCAACTCAACACGGGGAGAAAACTTAAGGAACCAGAAGAATAACCAGGTAACATCCCTTGGTTTGTGGCTTTCATATATCAGACCTCTCAAGGAAAGCCTTGGAAAATATCAGAGGGCATTTTCTGACACCAAGAAGTAGGGAGATGCCATTTTTGACTGAAAGGAAATCTAGCCAGGCACTTGAGAAAGTGGGAATGAGGGAAGAAAAATTATCCTTCAGAATTGGTCAGAGAGCAAGTCATTCCTCTTCAGTGTTTGCATAAGTTAGAGAGTGCCTGGTAGTTAGGGTAAAGTTTTCTAGAAGACAACCTTCGAGTCTATCCATGCATGTAGATCAGTACTTCGTCGACAATATGGAGTTCTGTGCCAACGTGGAAAACATGGTTTCAACATGAAAAAGTATTAAGAATAGGTGTTAAGAATTGACTAACTTGATTAAGAAAGAACTTCACTAACTCATCCAGAAAATATCTTATTTTCCATAATACGATTCTTTTTTAGATTAGGAAGGATGGATTAGAAGAAAAATATAGGCCAGGCATGGTGACTCACACCTGTAATCCCAGCACTTTAGGAGGTCAAGGCAGGAGGATCACTGGAGCCCAGAAGTTCATGACCAGCCTGGGCAACATGGTGAAACCCTATCTCTACAAAAAAGTAAAAACTTAGCTGGGCATGATGACACGTGCCTGTAGTCCTAGCTACTTGAGAGGCTGAGGTAGGAGGATGCAGTGAGCTGAGATCATGCCACTGCACTCCAGCTTGGATGACAGAGCCAGACTCTGTCTCAAAAAAAAAAAAAAAAGAAGAAGAAGAAGAAAGAAGGAGAAGGAGAGGAACAGGAAGAGGAGGAAAAAGAAAAGAAAATACCCAAAATGAACATCATAAATTAACCTGACCGCTTATATCAAGGTCAAGGCCAGATGCAAGGAAATTAAGGGTCACTGATAGAAGGAAATAACAAGAGAATGAGTAAATTATCTATTTGATGGAGTTGTTTCATGTTTCAATTTATTAAGGAAGAGTAACTATCAATTGAGAGATTTTAGTTTTGCTATGCTTTAGCCATAATGCTCTTCCTGGAAATCATTAGTCAGTAGGTTCATTTGCTTTTATTAAAAAAATAAACCAAGTCCTCAGTAAAAACTTGTCTTCCTTTTTGCTCTTAACTGGAAGGCATGGATCCTGTTTTTTGCATAATGGGAACAAGTTATTTAAATAGATATTGGAAAGAAGAGATAGAGAACTTAAACACAACCCTATTTTCTAGAATTTAGGGCTGGAGTTTTAATTAACAAAACTTTGATAGTGGTGCCATTACAAGCACAGAAGCATCAATGGCCAGTGATCTGGAAACAGATTATGTAGTTTGGTCCCTTGCTTATAAAGTAAGATAGATGAGGACATTGATAGGCACTCTAAAAGGACTTTCATTACTCTTACCTGTTTTTTTTCATGAAATAAAAGAGAACAGAGCAAGTAATGAATTGTCACCACAACTTCTTTGTTCCTCATACAGGGTATTAGACTGAAAACCTTGACCCTATAATTTGATAATTCAGAGCTGTCCAGCAGACCAGTGGTCTATAATTTGAGAGATAAATGGTTCCCTTTTCCCGTTAAAGAGAACAGTAAACCATTAATTATATGAAGAACCTCAGCCTAAGGATCCATGTTTTAGAGGAGTCCATCTTCTCTATATTTCAGTAGCCAGAGGCTCAGAACCTTGCCAAACATAACTGATGAGGACTTAGTCACATGGGCACCTATTTCCCCAGCCTCCCTGAGTTCTTGGATTAGCCCATAGGTTCTTCTTTACTACTTCTTGGCAATGGCCGATTATTTACGGAGACACTTCCACATTATGCCTGATGTTCTAGCCTCATTATTAACAACACTCCTTTTCACTCTGACAGTGCTCTCAGTTTGAACAATAAGTTATATGGTTACCCTCACCTTTTATCAACCTACTATGGAAGTCACTCTTCCAAGGGTTTTCTATGAACGCTAAACTGTTCATCTATCCTGGTCATCCTAGATTTGAAAATATTTTCAGTATGACAGGCAATCAGTTAAAGAAGAGCAGTTGGTACAGCGTATGTCAATTCTCCATGTGACCAGAAGTAGGTCACTTAAATTTCCTGGGTCTCAGTTTCCTCATGTAAAACAAATATATTAAAGTAAATGATATTTTTAACAGCAAATGTCATTTTGGCTGACATAAATCCAGGTTTAGCCTTCTACTCTTTTCACCAGTTTACTCCTGTGGAGCAGGAATAAAAGAAAGTCTTGGTCAGTAGGTTCTGTTTAGCACTTGGACATGCCAGAAGGAAGGGTCAGATGTCCTGTCATAGCCTACTCAAAGCTCATGAGTGGTCAAGCTCACCCCTGAAGCTGCTGTGGATTCGTTATCCCTATTTGTAGGTTCAAACAAGTCTGTCCCAGAGACATTCAGACGAGCTTGAGGGAGGCAGAGCCACTAAACTGCTGTGTACAAAAAACTCAGGCCTCTCATCCCAGGTTGTCCCTAAGTATCATGTTTGAGAACAACAGTGTTCTCTTCGACTCTCTGGAAGACTTGATTCTCACTTCTGAAACACATGAGTACATAAGTAGACGTATGTCATGATTTTTGATTCTATAGAAATAGGTAGGTGCATCTCTTAAGCCATGCACCTCATTTACAAACACTCCTTTGTATTCTGCCTCTTCCAAAAAGAATTTGGATTGGTTTTTATCTCCTCATTGATAACTACATCTTGTTAGTTTGCTTATTAGTTTGCTTTATGCTCCAATAATATCTACTTAATTAGTAAGGGCAACTGCCAGGTTGGAAGTGAAGAAGGAAGTCTGTATCTTGGCAAGCCAAAATCACACACCAGCTGAAGTTATGAGGTATGGGTATGAAGGAAGAATAAAGAGAAACAGAGGAACATGCTCTGTAGAGAAAATGGAGCAGTTGATATGGACAAGAAACTGCAAGGCCTGAAATAAAAAAATATTGGACTTCATTTGTGTTTTTAATCCACTGTGTCCTTTCAGTTGATCCTCTTTTTAATGAAAGTCTGAGTCAGTTCCCCAAAACCAAATAATCTATCACAATCTGTAAGATCCCTATTAAACTTTTAGTGTCTCTCCAGTCTAGAGTCTAAAAGTAAAAGCCCCAACAGCGAATAGTTAGGACACTCAACTTTGGATAAGATTTACAATGGTACGGTTTATAAAGGTGAGGGTGAGATATAATAGAGCTACAGAAAACAGTACAGTAAGTAACTGCAGAGATGTCAACACCTTGGCCTGAAAGGAGAAAGGGAAGCAGTACAGTTGACCCTCAAACAAGATGTTTGAACTGAGCGGTTCCATTTATATGCAAATATTTTGGAGATTTGTGACCATCTGAAAACCAGACAAACCACTTAGACTAGAAATTGGGAAAAAAATAAAGAAAACATGAGGTATGTCATGAATGCGTAACATATTTAGATACTGTCGATACTAGCCTGTTTCATCATTTACTACCATGAAATATACACGTGTATTATAAAAAGTTAAAATTTATCAAAACGTACACCCTTACAGACCTCACATGGCTCCATTCCCAGCTGAGAGATGTAAATGAACATAAAGATGCAGCATTAATTGTAACTGCTTAAAATTAAACTGTAGTACACACTGTACTACTGTAATAATTCTGTAGCCACTTCCTGTTGCCATTACGGTGAGCTCAAATGTTGCAAGTATCCACTTAAAATGCTATGTGTTGCTAATCAACTCCAAGAAAGCAATTTCTCTCTCTACTAAATTTCTTAACTGTTGTAAAAAGTGATCTTGCAGTTCTCTTATATCTTTCATCCTGTTTAGTGCAATACTGTAAACCTTGAATAACACTGTGGGATCCATACGATGTGCCACTAGTGATGCTGGAAGTTCTCCCAAGAGGTGGAGAAAAGTCATGACATTACAAGAAAAAGTTTAATTGCTCGATATGAACCATACGTTGAGGTCTGCTGCTGCAGTTGCTCACCATTCTAGACAGATGTCCATTTTGAAAACAGACAACATAAACTTACATATCAGTGAATACAGTTCAGCACTATAAATGTATGTTCCCTTCCTTATGATTTTCTTAACATTTTCTTTTCTCTGGCTTACTTGCAATATGTAATCCATACAAAATTATGTGTTAATCGACTGTTTATGTTATTGGTAAGGCTTCCAGTCAAGAGTGGGCTATTTATGGTTACGTTTTGGGAGAGTCAAACGTTATACATGGATTTTTGACCGCACGGGGGTCAGCACTTCTAACCCCTGCATTGTTCAAGGCTCAATTGGTAGTTACTAGAACTCAGAAGGAAAGGGTCCTGTGCAGATATAATACTATTGACAGGGGCAGTGACTGAAGTCAAGGATCACAGCCACCGGAGGCAGCCTCCCAGGGAAAGAGTCGGGGAATATAACCTGACCTCAGCCCCCTCCCTTCAGTGTCCTCCTGGGGCTCCTCATTGGCTGAGCCCCTCCAGAAGCCAGAGTCCAAGGAAACCTCTCCATGTTGCCCTGCAGCTCAGCTTCCCGGGGCAGAGAGCAGGGTAGAGAAGTCTGCCACATTTGCATTTATCTGGATACATTTCTGTCTGCAACTTCCCAAGAAAGTGGTTAAATCTCCTGTGCTCAGAGCCCAGGGAGAGTAGGGACTATCTTTCAGGAAGATGAAGCACATGCCCTGCCTCACCAAAGGCAAATACACCAGACGGCTACAGCATCCTCCAGCAGGAGCAAGGAGGGGCAGCGTCTAGCCCGCCTGCCTCCCACGTGTGTCAGCCTGGGAGGAGAAGCTTTCCCGAAAAAGGGCGCAATGGGCGGTAATGAGATGTGGCAGCCGAGTGTGAAATCCTGCCACTGGCCAGCGGCAACTGGAAACAAGGCCGAAAATAGCTCAGGCAGAATCCCAGCTTTGGGACACGGATGGAAACACTTTTACCAAGAGGCTTTCTTTAAAGCCACGTAGAGCACTTGTGGAAATGGTATTGTGGCGTTACTTTTATTCCAAACATCCATTCCCAAAGGAACCCTGAGCCGCAGTACCCTTCTCTGTTGCTGAAGAAAAGGGACTGTGCTGGCAGGGCTGGGAAAGCTGTATGAAGAGGCATTGGCAGTGGCGACTTAGAAGGACCAGGGTTCGGGACACATCTGCCGGTGAAAGTGAAGACGAAACGCTGTCTTGTTCTCAAGACTACTTGTGTTTCTCCATGTGAATAATAAAAGTATCTCCTTTCAATTTTGTCACGAGAACTGGATGAAGGAGATCATTATGTTCCCAGTTCTCAAATCGATTCTATGAAACCCAGTGTGGCTGCCTATAACTGAGTTTCCTAAGGAATGAATGCATTTTTGTCACCTTCTCTACAACCTCTCACAAGCCTCTGTCCTAAAATCATGGAAGATTTCATTAAATATTAATATTTGTGTTATTTTTATCACAAAAGAAGTATCACAACCTTCAAACATGCTCACCAATTCCAGAGCACAAATTCTGGATCACTATCATTCAATAATAGAATGCTGGTGAGTTTCTTCTATATGCTAAGCACTCAGAATACCAAGATGAGTTTATTCATTTTTTAAAAAATAAATTTTCTTGTATATATTTGAGATTTAAAACATGATGTTATGGAACACATAGACAGGAAAGTTGTACTATGGTAAAGCAGATTAACCTATCTATCATCTCACAAAGTTACTTCTGTGTGTGTGACAAGAGCAGCTAAAAAACACTTATTTACAAAAATCCCTAATACAAGTTTCTTATTTGTTTGTTTGTTGAGACATAGTCACACTCCATTGCCCAGGCTGGAGTGCAGTGGTACAATCTCAGCTCACTGCAACCTCACCTCCCAAGTTCAAATGATTCTTGTGCCTCAGTCTCTCAAGTAGCCGGGATTACAGACCAGCTAATTTTTGTATTTTTAGTAGAGACTAAGTTCCACCATGTTGGCCAGTCTGGTCTTGAACTCCTAGTCTCAAGTATCTGCCCACCTCAGCCTCTCAGAGTGCTGGGTGAGCCCTGTACCTGGCCCCTAATGCAAGTTTTATTAACTATAGTCCTCATGTTATACATTAGATCTCTACACCTGCTTATATCTGCTACTTTGTATCCTTTGACCTATATTGCCCCATTTCCTCCCCTCGCCTTGCCCATAGTAACCATTATTTTACTTACTATATAAGACCTCATTTTAAAAATAATCCACATATTCATGAGATCATATAATATTTTTCTTTCTGTGTCTGGCTTATTTCACTCAGCATGTCCTCTACATCCATCCATGTTGTGGCAAATGGCAGGATCTCCTTTTTTTCTTTTCTTTAAGGCTGAATAAAATGAGCTTAATATGGCCTGGCCTTTAAAGAAATGGATACATAAACAAATAATTACAATATGGTGTAATAAAGTAAAACTTTATATTTTACAAACAGTAAGATCATTGCATAAGGAAGGGAATGATCAAAACCTAACTGGGCAAAAAGGCTTCCTGGAGTAACCAGAATACGAATTTGGCTTTATGAGATGAATAGGAGTCTGTGAGGTGGCTAAGTGTGGGAAGGGCATTCCAAGCAAAAGGAACAGGATGTGCAAAGGCAAAGAGGCCCAAATGACTGTGATGTGTCCTAGGCACTGAATGCGAGTCCGCACTGCTAAGGCAAAACGTGCTCAGCGAGGGAGCTGGAGAGGAGGGCAGGCAGCAGTGACGCCAGGCAGTCAGTGGAGCACGATCCATGGAGGTGTGTTCCAACTAACCTAAAGGCAGGAGCAGGCTGAAGATGGTTTCGTTTCTGTTTTTATTTTGTTTAAATTAAATTACAGATTCTATCCCTGTAAAATTTTCATCTCAGTTCCATTCTCATGTGAATTCTTGAGTGGGAGGGACAGAGGCATTGACTCCATCATGCTATGAGTTGAGCCTCACCTGTGTCCCCCTAGGGAAGTGTGTCATTCAAGTGAACAGTCTTTCATGGCATCATAGCAAAGAAAGAGAGTGCTGCCTACAGGTTGCAGAGAGACAGCGGGTTTAAAGCAGGGGTATAAGTTGCTCAGATTCATGTTTAGGAAGAGCCCCCTGATAGCACTGTGAAGAACTATTTGTATTGGATGGTAGGAAGCATAATGGGTTAGTTTTCTAGGGCTTCTAAACAAATTACCACAAACTAAGTGGCTTAAAACAACAGAAAAATTATTTTCTCAGCATTACAGAAGCCTGATGTCTGAAATCAAGGTTTCACCATACTCCCCCTGGAGGCTATAGGGGAGACTCCTTCCTTGCCTCTTCAAGCCTCCGGTGGCTGTTGCGAGTCCTTGGCGTCCTTGGCTCGCGGCCACATCTTTTCATTCTCTGACTCCATCTTTGTATTACCTTCTCCTATGTGTGTTTGTTGTCTCCTTTTCTGTGTCTTAGAAGGACACTTGGGTCTGGAGTTAAGGCCCACTGGGGAATCCAGGAAGATGTCATCTCAAGATCCTTAATTTAATTACATTTGCAAAGACTTTGACCAAGTAAGGTAGCATTCACAGATTCCAGGGATTTGGACATGGATATATCTTTGTGGGGACCATCATTGAACCCATCACATGGAAGAATCTTATTTCTCAACCTCTGATCAGCAAACCAACTGCATTAGGATCTCATGGAGTACTGCACTCTATCATTTGCACACTACTAGACTGGAAATGTGGGCTCAGGAGGTGTCATCTAGCCACCATGAGGACAACCTTGTGATATGAGTGTGGGAACTAGAATTAGAATGATTAAGACTCAGTAGTGACTTGAAAGTAGAGATGAGGAGGGGAGTGAGCATGATGACTTCTGGGTGTCATCATGGGACCACTTACTGAGATGAGAATGCAGTGAGAAAGCATAGTATCCTAGGAATCTCAAAGGTTGGAAAGAGTGAGATCATCCTGTCTAGCCCTGACATGATTCAGGATTTCCCTTTTTGCTCTCCTTTACAAATGATCATGCAACTTTGGTTTAAGTCACTGACTTTACTTACATCAAAGTTGCATGATCATTTGTAAAGGATTTGTCTGACTGTCTTGTCTGTTTCCTTCACCAGCCTATAAACTGAATGAGAAAAGAGGCCATGTTTGTTGGGTTCATGGTTATTTCCCCAGAACCTGATAGAGTACCTGTATGTTGAAGATGCTCAATATGTATTTTCTTTATATAGATATATATATTTTTTTAATTGCATTTTATCAATATGTATTTTCGTGGGGAGTGGCGGTGGTTATCTTTAAAACTACTTTATTGAGGTACGATTGTCACACAAAAGCTGTACATATTTAAACAATTTGATGAGTTTGGAGATAAGTGTTCACCCATGTAAATATGCGTTTTTTAACGGGTGAATGAATGAGCAACTTTGGTTGTGGAAACTAAAGTTGTGGAAGATGTGGAAACTAGGAAAGAATTAGAACAGCCAGTACTTAACAAGAGTTATTACAGTGGTTACACTTCCATTTGGGGCAGCTCTAACTGCATGTTCCTCTTCATACAGTCGCTTATTTTGTTTCGTAGGTCATTCAGATTGAGTCTAGCTCTTCCTCTATGTGAAAATGTATTTCAAATACAAAGAGAACTATTGTGCTCCCTGAGTCTCCTCCTCTCTGGCTAAGTATCTTCATTTCCTTTAACCACATGGCCTGTTTTAGTCCTGTTTTAGAAATGCATCACAGTTCTAGTTGTTCTCTTTTCATTCACTCAACAAATATTTATATGAGTATCCACTGAGTGCTCTGTGCCAGGGCTGTGAATGCAATAGGAGAGAAAACAGACATGCACATGCCTTCCACTTCATCAGTGTTCCTCTGAAGTTATTAAACATAGCAATCCCCAGAACTAAGAAAAGCAGATTCCCCTTCCTTTGTACTGGTAGGTGCTCTTTTGCTACTACAATATGTCTAAATAAGAAATACTGGTTCTTCTACTTGCTTTTTTGCAGTAGTAGAGGTGGTATTTCTTGTCGTTCATACAGCCATGGACCATGAATTGAGTGTGACTTTTCTCTTCGGTAGAAGAGCATATATACATAGAAGGATGTAGACAGTATGTACAACTCAACTGTCTAGAGCCTTCCATCCCTTACAAACAGAACGCATGCTTGCAGTCTTTGCTAAAGGTAGTGCAATGCTCAGAAATGAGCCCCAGCATCCGGAGGAGCTGGGTGTTTTTCAGGCATCTGTGAGAAACAGATGCTCTGTCAAGCCAGGGACATGGGCTCAGGTTACATCACGTGTTCAGTGAAGCGCATCAGAATCATTTGCCTAGCAGAGCCTCGAGTAATTGTCTTCTTTCTTATTCTTCTATTATTGTATGCATTTTTTCTATTTTTAATGATGAAATAAACCCATAATAAAACAAACACATTTCAGCAAAACTGATGGGATGTTTTTTTTCATTGCAAACTAATTTGTTCACTAATGGAGGCTCCCAAGCTTTAGAAAAGATATTCTCCTTTAAGGGAACACAGATGTTTGGCTTAAAATTCCATATTTGTGACATTTCAATATTGGTATCCTCATTTTTTTTTTTACTAATGAAATTGTAAGAAAACAAAATCTGCTTGTCCTACAGCAATTTGGCTGTGATTCAAAATTTTTTTTATTAAAATGAAATAATATGTTCTGCAAATCTAATTGCAGAGGAATTAGACACATTAAACCAAATAGTCATCTGTGATACTAAATGAAATAAGCTAGAGAAAACCCATTTCAGGAAATAGACAGTAGAAAGAGGTTCTAAGGAATGTCTGTCTGCTTCTGTTGTTATCATTTCTGGGTTCAGTTTTGATGTTTTTAAATGAAAATTTCTAACCTCAGATCTCATTTTCTTTATTTCCCTTGCCCTGTCTTACAGTACTGATCATATCTCGTTTTTAAATGACACACTTATTTCACTTACATTGTACTTATGTAGTTGAAGTGAATGGATTAGGATCATTTGCATTTATATGCAGTTAAGTTGGTCAATTATAGACAATATATCTGTTGGGGTTTTAGCTAATAGTGGTCAGAAAATAGGAAGAAATGACAACAAAGTTTAGTGGAAGGTGGATACGGACATAATGAGAGTACATGGGTAAAACTCGCCAAAATTGTTCGGCTGTTTTAATTTGCCTCAGTCTTCAACTTTAAACAAGAACATATTAGATCAGTTGCAGTATAACTATTTCAGTTCTCCAAACACCATCAGGTTGTCTGTTCTTCAGGCCAAGTTTAATGCCAGGTAAATAGTAAATGCTGAATATTTGCAGAATGAATGAAAGAAATGAACTCATGGACAAATAAATGCTGCACTTCTTCCTTTTTTTTTTTTTTGATAGGAGTGTAGATCAGTAAAGACCTCTAAGCTCTGACACCCATCATCAAGGTACAAACATTTGATTCAACTAATAGAGAACTATTTTTTGCATTAGAGTTATAAACAGAACACTAGATGAATTTACTTATTATTCTTCTTTACTAAAGGCATTAGGTCACAATTAGCATTTACTTAAAATGTTTGTATATTTAAATTTCTCTATAAATTTATATTATTAAATTGTTGTGACTAGAATATAATTTTATTTAGAAATGGTTTCCAAACTATACTATAGCCATGATCAGTTGGATAATTCAGTGTTTTTATAACTGATATCAATCATTGCAAGTTATTTGAAATCCTGATGATCCTCATTGATAGTTCCAGTCACGTCCCACACATACCTCTAGCCCAAAACGAACAGGTTGCAACAAAGTTGTGTTTGTGCATGCATGTGTGTGTATATATGTGTGCATGTGTGTGTGTGGGTGTGAAAGCATTGTGGATATTTTGTGTTTGCTTATTTTGTAAACGCAATATTAATCTTTGCTTGTCAGTCCTTGAGGAATTTTTTACTTTCACTGTTTACATTAGCAACCAAATGTTCATAAAAAGTCAACTTGACCATATAGGATGAGCTATGGTGTATTCTGAAATAATATTCTTCTTCAAACTTTCTCAGCAATTGCCAGCATGCTCAGTGACTGCCAGAGTATGACTAACCTTAGATCAGTTCCCACTGTTGTGCAATGCATTCTAAAATACAGCAGCAAATAAATATATGATGTCACAGAGACAAAAACTCTGCAGGTAAAAACTAGCATAAAGCAGATAAGCATTCTCTGGCCAGGATACAGAGTTTTAAAACCTCTTAAAATAATTAAATCTTACTCTGAAAACACTACATACCAGATGTTAACTGCCCAAACTTGTTTTTGAACAGATTTGTTTCGTGTCCATAGAGTTTAATGCACAGATTCATGTTCATACAGTTCAATTCATGAATTTTTAAACTATTTCAGTGCTTAGCCCATTGATCGATCCTAGACATTAAAATGAAGTCTGTTGTTCTTTTTATTCATTAAAGATAAGATTATTTCTGTCAATGATTATTGGATCATCCTACTTGACTATCAACAGATCCCTCCCCTAACATGCATGTGCACAAAAATTACCAGAGCCTTTCCTAAATTGATTGTTAGATAAGTTGCTTTGATGTCACTAAGGCCCACATATTGGCCTAGGTTACAGGGGAAAGAGGTTGGGGGCATAATCTAATTTCTAGTGGAAGAAGCATAGGAATAGGAATCAAAAGTTTCACATCCTAATCTTGGCTGAGACTTCAAACAGCAGTGGGACTTGGTCCAAGAAGTGGCACTGCTCTAAACACTCATTAAATATTCACAACATGTACAGGTAGGTTAAGATAGGTGCTGTAATATCCCCTTTTACAGGTGAAAAGATTTAGATACTTTCCCTGTGTCAGGCCATAGGTTAGGATCAGAGCCAAGATTCTGCCTGGAACAGATTGGCTCCTATACTGCTATTTTAGAGGCGTTGTGATAATGCATGTTAAAGGACTTTGAAAAGTATAAAGAATGATTATTATTATATAGGAGGGACACTCAATAGATGTATTTATGTACTAAAATGGTAATGAGGGTGGAAGAAATAGTGAAATAATGGATGGTGATGGCTCTTGATGATTGTAAGGGTGGTCACCACCTGATTTTCAGGAGTGGCATATGCTAGCTAAATAGGGCAGATAAGCTAAACACAGTCTTACCATATGATTCAGCATTTGAACTTTCAGGTATTTATCCAACTGATTTGAGGTTTATAAACACACAAAAGCCTGCAAACAAATATTTATAGCAGCTGTATTCATAATGGCCAAAAACTGCAAGCAACTAAGATGTCCTTTAATAGGTGAATTGGAAAATAAACTGTGGTACAGTCAGATGATGGAATATTATTTGATGGTAAAACTAAATGAGCAGTCAAATCAAAAATGATATGAATGAGTTGGGCGTGATGGCTCACTCCTATAATCCCAGCAATTCAGGAGGCCAAGGAGGGCAGATCACGAGGTCCAGAGATTGAGACCATCCTGGCCAACATGGTGAAACCCTGTCTCTACTAAAAATATAAAAATTAGCTGGGCATAGTGGCATGCACCTGTAGTCCCAGCTACTCAGGAGGCTGAGGCAGGAGAATCGCTTGAACCTGGGAGGCAGAGGTTGCAGTGAGCCGAGAATGTGCTGTTGCACTCCAGCCTGGCAACAGAGTGAGACTCCATCTCAAAAAATAAATAAATAAAATAAAATAAAAAATAAAAAAAAAGACATGAATGAATCTTAAATGCATAGTTCCAAGTGAAAGAACCCATCTGAAAGGCTATATACTGTATGTTTACAATTATATGGCATTCTGGAAAAGGCAAAACTATGGAGACAGTAAAAAAAAATGCATTGATTTCAAGGGCTCAGGGCAAGGGGAGGAAGGATTAAATAGGTTAAGCAGGAGGAATTTCTTAGAGTGGTAAAACTCTGCATAATACTGTAATTGTGGATACATGACACTGCATATAGAGTAAACATTAATGTATGCACATTTTAAAGATCATTTAGAAGGTCAGGGGTCCTAGAATTGACTGCACTGACAAAACAATCTAACTATAAAAATCTATAAAGCAACTTCACTGAAGGAGGTGGGAGGAAAAGATGCTGACCTAAGCTATTTTGGAAATAAGAGGAGTCTGTAAGATTAAAGGCAAAAGAAAATGGACATAAAACTGCACTTAATAAAGTTGTTTCCCATAAGGTTTGAAGTTAACAATTCTGATACTGCTCTACACGTATACCAGAATTAACAATTAAGTAAATGCACAGTGGATGGTGGCAGCCAGATTTCTCATGGAGTTCACAGACAAACAACAGGAATAGGCTAGATTGGTCCATGTGGTAATGAATTAGAGTTGGGGCTATCAGTATGAATTCACTCATGTTTAGCTTAACATAGATACCAATGATTACATATAGAAATATTTATAGATATTTGTACATATATACAGAGCTTAGTATACATATTTCTTTGTTCTGTCAGCTAAGAAAGCCTAGAAAGCAGTAACACCCCAGTAGCAAGGAGAACTTCTAGTGCCCAGATATTGGTTTTAATACTGTTCTCCAGTAAAAGAAACTAGAACTCCTTGGAGAAATTGCTGATTCTAAGATTGGGTTAGCATATACACAAGTTGGCCCTGGAGCATCTTTTAGTGCCAGAAAGTAAGTAACACACACACACACACACACACAAACACACTCACACTCACATTCACACACAATAGGAGGATCTCAAAGGGATATAGGAGCCAACTTCAACAAGAGCTCCTCCTGGCCAAACCTGAAACAATCTGAACCACAAAATAATGCAATATTAGACTATAACCCAAAGTATAAAATAACTATGAGTTCACACTAATAAATGAATAATTGAATAAATAAATCATGGAAAAATGACAAATCTCCTATGCAGAAGAATTCCAAATAATTTCTGTAGATATTCTACACTCAAAGAGGTAGAATATAAGCCCCTACTCCTTTGATGTGGGCTATATGTAGTGACTTCCTTCCAAAGGGTGCCGTATAGACATGTTTTAACTTTAAATGAAGAACATGACAAATTACCTGAGCCAAGCAATCAAGATCAATATCAACAGTAATAACTCATGTTGAAGGAATGTACCCTTGAACAAGGCAACAAAAAGTCTCTTTTATCTTTGTGATTTTCTACCCAAAAACCCATAATCCAGTCTAATCATGCAAAAAAAAATAATCAGACAAATACCAATTAAGGAGCAATCTACAAAATACCTGATGAGTATTCCTCAGAAAACAAAGTAAATCTGAAAAATTGTCACAGCCATGAGGAGACACAACGACTAATGTAATACAGTATCCTGGATGGGATTCTGAAATAGGACATTAGGGGTGTATTACCAGCACTTTGGTTGAGGCACAGGGTTCACCTGAGGTCGGGAGTTTGAGACCAGCCTGGCCAACATGGTAACTAAAAATTGTCTCTACTAAAAATACAAAAATTGGCTGGGTGTGGTGACAGCCACCTGTAATCCCAGCTACTCAGGAGGCTGAGGCAGGAGAATCGCTTGAACCAGGAGGTGGAGGTTGCAGTGAGCCAAGATCACACCATTGCACTCCAGCCTGGGTGACAAGAGCAAAACTCTGTCTCAAAAAAAAATAAAAAGAAGAAGAAGGAGGAGGACATTAGATAAATACAGAGGAAATCTGAATAAAGTATAGACTTGTTTAATAATATATGGGTGTTAATTCACTATTGATAACAAATATACTATACAAATATATATTGTTAATAGGAAAACTGGATATGGAATACATGGAAACTCTCTTTACTATCTTTATAATTTTTTGTAAGTCCAAAACTGTTCTTAAAAAAGTATAAATATATACTTTTCTGTGATATATATGTATAGTATATATACTAACTAAAAACCCATAATCCAGTCTCATCATGCAAAAAAATAATCAGACAAATACCAATTAAGGAGCAATCTATAAAATATTTGATGAATATTCCTCAAAACAAGGTAAATCTGAAAAATTGTCACAGCCAAGAGGAGACACAACAGCTAATGTAATATGGTATCCTGGATGGGACATACTACAGAGAAGTGTGTATAGATATATATATAGAGAGAGACTATATATTTTGGATTTATGTAGATTACATCACTGAATGATATTGATTTTCACCAACTCCATTAATTATTTTTTGAAGTGGGACTAAAAGATATAATCAGACACAATCCTGTAAATATCAGTTCATCTCCTTGGATATCATGATGATTTTAGTCACATATGCTCCTTTTGGATGGACATAGCTTTAAGGAAATAAATTTTTTGATGCAGAAGTGTATTTATTTGTTAAACAAACAATAAACATCTCCAGATAGTGGCAAATGACAAGGAATTACATCCAAACCAGCCCTCCTTAGGATTGCTACTGAGTTCAATGGTAGTATAAGCCATCTCCAGAGTATGCCTTTTCTATAGATGGTTTGTTAGATGATTTATGATGACATCAAACACACAGCTGTCATTTAACCCCTCCAGGAACCTGATGAAATGCCTGGTCTGACAGGAAGATGCAGAGAAAGTTATGAAGTGGGGTGTGTGAGCTTCTGTGTTGTTTATTCTTGGTCCTGCAATATGGTCAGTGATGCATCCTGAGTGCTCACCCTTTCCCATGTTATAAAGCAAATTGAATGGATGAGTGGGATTTGGAGGAGAAGGAACCTACATTATCACTGCTTTACCTTGACCTCTGCCTGGAGACAAGGCTGAGAGGGTAACTACAAAATCAGAGCAACAACTAACATATGCTGGATACATATCCTGGGCCAGGAAGATGCCAGGTCCTTTACAGTTGGTCAGTCCTCACAACAACCCTATGAGCAGTAGTCTCATCCTTAAGATTTTGAGGGGCCTTAGTAGTCACTACCCTTCTTTACTCCCTTAATTCTCAAAAAAATTAAAGTATAAGACAAAGGAGTAACAGACGAAGATATTATAATATCACCCCTATTACTGATAAAGTCTCTCTTACAGTGCTGGTAGGAGCATAAATCGATATAGCCATTTTGGAAAACTAAATCTGAACATATGCATTCTCTATCCCTCAGCAATTCCACTCACAGAAATATACCCAATAAAATGTATACATGGCTGGGCGTGGTGGCTCACACCTATAATCCCAGAACTTTGGAAGGCCAAGGTGGGCGGATCACGAGGTCAAGAGATCGAGACCATCCTGGCCAACATGGTGAAGCCCCAACTCCACTAAAAATACAAAAATAAAAATAAAAAAATTAGCCAGGTGTGGTGGCACGTGCCTGTAGTCCCAGCTACTTGGGAGACTGAGACAGGAGAATCACTTGAACCTGGGAGGCGGAGGTTGCAGTGAGCCAAGATCATGCCACCACACTCCAACCTGGTAACAGAGCAAGACTCTCTATCAAAAGAGAAAGAAAATGCATACATATGCTCACCAAAAGACATGTACTAGAATGCTCATAGCAGCACTATTTGTAAAACTGGAAAATATCCATTTGCCTAGCAACAGTAGAAGGGATCAATAAATCTTCACACAATAGATTATTATATATTCACACAATAGATTATTATATAGCAATAAGAATGATCAAACCGTAACTACAGGCAATAATATAGATGAATATTACAAATGTAACATACAGGCAAAGAAGCCAGATGCAGAAGAGCATGAACTGTATGATTTCACTTATGCCAATTACAAAAATAGGAAAATGAATTAGGTTTTAGAAGTCAGTTCAAGATAGCTGTTGCCCTTGGGTGGTGACAGTTACTGAGAGGGAGCAGGCTGGAGACTTCTTGGGGGCTAGCAATATTATTTTTCTTGAAATGAGTACTAGTTACTTGGGTGTGTTTGGTTGTGAAAATTATAGAGCGACATACAAGCGGTAAGCATCTTTACCATATACATTACACTTCAATTTAAAAAATTTAAAAATCCTCTCCTGATCCCATCTTCTCATCCAGCTACCACCATTTCTCCTCTTCCCTGTAAAGCAAATGTCTTTGAATGGAGTGTCTTTGCTCACTGTGTCCAATGTCTGCATTCTCTCTTGAACCCAGTCCAGCAAATCTTTTGCCCTAGGTTCTAAAGAGCTGCTCTTACAAAGATCAATGATGACTTGCATATGGCTAAATCCAATGGTCAGCTTCCCTCATTGTGCTTACCAGCAGCATTCCAGACAGAACATCACTCTCTGAATATTCTCTTGGTTTCTGTATGCACTACTGATCTCTAGGTGAGCTCATAGAGCCTCATAGCTTTAAATGCTATGTCTACACTGATGACTCTCTAATTTATATTTTCAGCCCAAATCTCTCCTTGGCACATCAGGCTTGTACATTCAGTTGCCCACCCAACATCTCCACGTGGATGTCTAATAGACATCTCGAACATGATATATTCCAAACGGATGTCCTGATATCCTCCAAACGTGCCCTTCCCACATTCTCCTCCTTCTTATTAAGCTTCTAGATCTACTCTGTCCTTCCAGTTGTGTAGTCCCCAAACCTTGGAATAACCCTAAACTCCTCTTTTTTTTTTTTTCTCATACAATGCATCTAATCCATTAACCAGACATGTTGATTCTACCTGCAAAATATATCCAGAATTTACCCACTTCTCGCTGCTTAGACTGCCACCATCCTGGTCCAATCCACCTTCCTCTCTCACCTGGATTATCTCAGTAGCCTTCTAGATGCTTCTTCCCTGTCCCTCACTACCCTGCCCCTTGCCTCTGCCCTTGCTGCCCCGCAGTCTTATTTCCTACAAAGACTGATCCTGGTAAACAAAAATCCAAAGCATGTCCTTTGCTCCAAACCCTCCTAATGGTTTCTCCATCTCACTCAGAAGGAAAGGCAATTCCAGGCTATGAACTTGAAGACTCTGTATGATCTGATCTCACATTGGCTTTCAACCCTCATCTTGCACGGTTCTTCCCTGGTGTGGTCTGCTTTAGCAGCACTGGGATTTGTATGGGAACCTGGACACTTCAGGCATTTCTCTTGCTCAGGGCATTTGCGCTTGCTGTTTCTTCTCGCTGGAGTTCTCTTTCCCTGCCATACGTGGTTTTCTCTCTCATTTCCTTTAGGTCTTCTTTACTCAAATGATATCTTTTTTAAAAGAAGATTTCTATCTAAAATTCTATACACACATCTCTGTATCCCCCTTCACAGCATTGTTTTTTTTTCTTCCTGGACCTTATCACTCTCGTGTGTGTGTTTGTTCATGTATTTACTGACTGAGTGAGTGATTCTTTCTCTCCCAATAAGCTGCAAACTCTGTGAAGACAGCGATACTCTTCCCGTTTTTGCCCCACCGCGCTGCAAGCCCAAGGTAGAATTAGAGCACATCCAATGCGTTGTCCCTCTGCCTCTGGGATTCCAAATGTTGCCACAAACCAAATCAATCTTCCTGTATGACATTCCCTGAGAGACTTTGTTTTCTTCCATGGGAAAGATTTGTTTATTTTTCTGATTCAATCAAATGTACCACTAGTTTCTGCAGGATTATTTGTACCCTATCGGGATACTGAGGAATTTGCTCCTGGGCCGTGAAGATAGGAAGCTGAGTCAGAGCACAGTTATTCACCCAATCCCACAGCCACACGTGCCTGCTCACTCACGGGATCTTCCCACTCTCCTCCGGAAGGCTTCCGAGCTGCTTCCTCAGGATGTCCTATGATTGCAGCCTGACATATCAAAGCCATGCGAATGCCATCTGTTCAGTTATATAATTTGAGATCTGGGAAGAATTTTCAACGTAGGATTTGCTGCCCAAATTGAATCATTTCAGAAGGAAGATAAAGCATTCTTTGCTGGGAAAAGGAGAAATTGCCAGAAAAACTATCATTTCACTGAGCATAAACAAACTTTTGTCCAAAATACACAAATGAAGATGACAAATTTGCTTCAATAATATTTGCTTGCATAAGAAATATACACAGGGCTATGGTTCAGTTTCTTAAATGCAAAATACATTCTTAATTGGGAAAATAGAATTATTAATTTAACCGATCTTAATTTTGTTTAGATCATTAGGCTGCTCTATAGTGCTCCAAGCAGAATTTGGGGTTAGGGGTCTCGGTGGAGGAAGAGTAAGTGCTCATTGCTACAGACTTGACAAAGTTATTAACACTATAGAATGATTTTTCTTTCAGCTGGGCGCGGTGGCTCACGCCTGTATTCCCAGCACTTTAGGAGGCCAAGGTGGGCAGACCGCAAGGTCAGGAGATCGAGACCAACATGGTAAAACCCTGTCTCTACTAAAAATACAAAAATTAGCTGGGCTTGGTGGCATGCACCTGTAGTTCCAGCTACTCGGGAGGCTGAAGCAGGAGAATCGCTCGAACCCGAGAGGCGGAAGTTGCAGTGAGCCAAGATCGCACCACTGCACTCCAGCCTGGCAACAGAGGAAGACTCCATCTCAAAAAAAAAAAAATTTTTTTTTCATGGGAGGGAAATATATCTGACCCACCATCAGTCAGACAGAAACCCCATGGTTACATTGTATGACCAAAGAAAACCATTTATGAAATAGCTTCCTGGAGTTAAAGATTTAAATGGTAACTTTGTAGACTAGGTTTTCTCTCATCATCTAATTTATTCGCCTAAATGCTTGTTTCTTTGCCCTTATTCTTACTGGATCTCTAGTATAATATCCTGAGAATTTATGTTGAACTGTACTCATTTTTTTCTATAATAATGGAACTAGCACTATTTTTATGATTACAAAAAAACAGATTTTATGATCATAAATTGATTTTACGATCTTAAATTGATTTTACTGGGAGTAAAATCAATCAGTACAGAAAAGTATAACAGAGGAAATAAAGATCACCACAATTCCTATTACCTGAAGATTATGTGTTTAAGGTGTTTGGTATATCCTTCTGTAATTTTTATGCATACATGTTTTTTAAATAAAAATTAACCCTATGTGTAAACCAAACAATATTATTTAGCTAACAAGAGAAGAATAAATTGTATTTTTTGGTTGGCTGTATAGCAAAGAGAATCCAGCCATTCAGAAAGGAACAGGGTCAGATAAGGAAGCCAAATAGATAGACTGCAATGGAAGTTCACCCTGAATGAATGAATGAATGAGGAGCTATTTTACTGACTGTAGTCAGTCAGGGAACACCTATCAGAAAAAGACATTTGGCTGGGCACAGTGGCTCACACCTGCAATCCCAGCATTTTGGTAGGCCAAGGCAGATGGATCACCTGAGGTCAGGAGTTTGAGATCTGCCTGGCCAACATGGTGAAACCCTGTCTCTACTAAAAATACAAAAATTAGCCGGGCCTGGTGGCAGGTGCCTGTAATCCCAGTTACTTGGGAGGTTAAGGCAGGAGAATCACTTGAACCCAGGAAGCAGAGGTTTCAGTGAGCAGAGATCGTGCCACTGCACTGCAGCCTGGTCAACAGAGCAAGACTCCATCTCAAAAAAAAAAAAGAAAGAAAAAGCAACATTTGAGTAGAGGCCAGTGAGTGATGGAACTCTGTAAGGATCTAGAGAAAAACTTATCTATGCAGCAGGAGGGAACCACAAGTGTGAAGGTACTGAGACAGGAGTGAACTTAGTGAACTGGCGGAACAGAACAGCATGAAGGCCCCAAGAGCTAGCATGGGATGAGGCAGCGGAGAACGGCAGGAGACAACATGCCAGAGGCAGGTTTTTCCTTTTCCAGGTTTTCTTCAGTTCTTTTGATTGCCTCAAGAGAAAGATCTGAGTTTGATGTTAGCGCATATTTAACACTCTTCTGGTGTTCACTACTCTAGTTTTCAGCCAAAAGATAGCAGATTTGGGATCACGGTCTTCTGAGATGATGGTTTTTAACTAAAATATAATAACATTGGTTTTTATTTTCTTTATTTTCACAATTACCATTTATTTTATTTTTTGAAATAGGGTTTCACTCTGTTGCCCAGGCTGAGTGCAGTGGTGCTATCACAACTCACTGCAGCTCTAACTCCTAGACTCAAGCGATCCTCCCACCTCAACCTCTCAAGTAGCTGGAACTGCAGGGATACAGCACCACACCCAGCTAATTTTTTATTTTTTTGTAGAGATGGGGTCTTACTATATTGCCCAGGCTGGTCTCATACTTCTGGGCTCAAGCAATCCTCCCACCTCAGCTTCCTACAGTGCTGATCTTACAGACATGAGCCGCCTCAGCCAGCACACAATTACTATCAATTTATAGCAGGTGATGCTGGTTTCCTGTTTACAGGAGTGATAAAGAAGTCTTTTTTTTTTTAACAAATGTATTTAAGTTTGAAATTAAATCATCTTAAAGAAAAATATGACATAAGAAATGTAAAAAAGTGATATATGATCAGAAGTGGCAAAAATGATAAAAGTAATCGGCCAATGACTTAAGTTTGGGAAACACAGTTCTAACCCATCCCACCTATACCTGAACTGCCTAAAGATGAATCCAAACCTATTAGAGACTTATTCCTGCTTTCTAAGATGATCACAACCTTGTTAATCTAACTATAAATTAATCTGGATCACTAGTCCGTGATACTCCCACCGTCAAGTAAAATGGCTGCTTTTTGAGAGCTTTAATTCAGATCCTGTTTGGAAGAAATAACACGTATCATGGTTAGCACACAGATTGGTCAGAGAGCCCTATCCTGCCTGTTAACCACATAGATTCTGGCAATGGTATCCCATTTATAAAATCTAGGTGGTTTTACTGGTTGTTCCCCTAGTTGTTTCATTGCTTGTTTGTTTGAGAGAGTATTGCTCTATTGTCCAGGCCGGAGTGCGATTTTGTGACTTCAGCTTCAGCTCACTGTAACCTCTGCCTCCAGGGTTCAAGCAATTCTCCTGCATCAGCCTCCGGAGTAGCTGGGATTATAGGCGCCCGCCACCATACCTGACTATTTTTTTGCGTTTTTAGCAGAGATGGAATTTCACAATGTTAGCCAGGCTGGTCTTGAACTTCTGACCTCAGGTGATTCACCCACCTCAGCCTCCCAAAGTGCTGGGATTACAGGCCTAAACCACTGCACCCAGAACCCCTTGTTCTTTCTTAATTTGCCTGCTAGTTTGTTTTTGATATGATACTAATCAAAATGGAGGTCTTTCTTAAATGAACTACTTTCACAAACAAAAACAAATTTTGGCAGTGATGGCTTAGAATAGTATGTTCTATAATACCTACTTTGCAGATGCAATTTGAATTCTTCAGTATGAGCTAATTGGATTCCTTTTTTCTGAAATTCTTTCTAATTAGATTTTTGTGGATTTTTTTTTTTTTTTTTTTTGAGACAGGGTCTTACTGTTGCCTACGCTGGAGTGCAGTGGCAAGATCATGGCTTACTGCAGCCTCAAATTCCTGGTCTTAAGCTATCCTCCTGCCTCAGCATCCCACCTCAACGTCCTGAGTAGCTGGGACTACAGGAAGTGCCACCACCCAGCTAATTTTTTATTTTTTGTAGAGACGAGATCTCACTATGGTACCCAGGCTGGTGTCAAATTCTTGAACTCAAGCAATCCTTCCACCTTGGCCTCCCAAACTTCTAACACGATTTAAGCAGGGAGATGGATGAAAGTTGCTTTGTATTATTGATGTTCTCAGAAAAAAGAAAATCGAATCTGAACATAGCTATTGTAAGTACAGGAGCAAACTGAAGCAAATTAGATGGCCCAACACTATATCCATCTAAATGTAAATATGTTGCTTTTTTCAGTGGCTTCTAGAAGTGTGAGTCTGGAAAATACTGTACCTACTTTCAAGTAGGAGACAGCCTCCCTTGTACTAAGTTTTCAATCATTAGAAAACTGTTGATATAATTTTAATCAGAAGAGAAGCTGGTTATTCATTTAAATTACTGGTAAGATTTTTGTAAGCCTTGTGACAAAACACATAAGGTGATGAAAAATTCTTCCCCCCAGAAAGAAAAGAAAAAGCTCTGGAGGATTCAGGGTCTAGTCTCAACTCTGTCAACTACCCCAGTACCTATTAACCTTGAAAAGCTCACTCAGTTTCTCTAGGCTCAGATTTTTCAACTCTAAAATGAGAGGAATAGATTAGATTCCCTTTAGAATAAGAATGCAGTGTTTTGGCCGAGCGCAGTGGCTCACAAATCTGTAATCCCAACACTATGTGAGGCTGTGGCAGGTGGATCATTTGAGGCCGGAAGTTCAAGGCCAGCCTGGCTAAGAGGGTGAAACCCCATCTCCACTAAAAATACAAAAATTAGCTGGGCATGGTGGTGCAAACCTGTAATCCCATCTACTCGGGAGGCTAAGGCAGGAGAATCACTTGAACCTGCGAGGCAGAGATTACAGTAAGCTAAGATCGTGCCACTGCACTCCAGCTTGGGGGACACAGAGAGACTCTATCTCAAAACAAAACAAAACAAAATTGTAATGTTTTCACAAAATAGCATCAATAACAAATATTACCAACGTTAATAAAATCTTTTTCTTGACTACTCCTTTAAGTGGGACCTGTCATTGACCCAATACTCTGAACCGAATAGAATACATTCAACTGAGAGAGAGAAAAAAATTGTGCCACAAATAAAGCAAAACTGTAACAAGAAGCCTTGGTCGCATTTGTTGAAGACTAGCATAATGCTGGCTAGTCTGTCCAGATGTCTGAGAATGGATTAAATGGCTTTCTGGGGTTCTTTTTAGGATCAAAATGCTATACAAAGCTTTAGTATCTGATACATTTCAAGGGAGAAGAGGCTGAGTTTACTTATTTTTAAATGCTATGTGTCTTTGTACTTAGGCGAATACATGTGAGCATATTTTAAATTAAATTCCTTTTAACTATTTCAATTACTTTTACAGACATCATTTACTGAGAGGACAAATGGGCAATATAATAAACTGCCATGGGTGGAGATGAAATGTTGCAGCTTACAGGAAGTAATGTATCCTTCTGCTAGGGTATCAGGATATGGTGATGATTACACTTGTTCAAGTTATTTCCTAGGAAACCATGTTGAATCTGAAACCATCTTGCATGTGAAAGCCTGTCTGGCCTTCTCACAGATCACATTTTCAAAGAGGTCAGAAGTCAATGTATATGTAGAATTTCAGACACTGTACTGTTTACCACAGGGACTAGACTCAGGCCTAAACATGTCACAGGAAAAGTTATTAGACTATCTGTTTAAAGAAAATCAATGGCCAGGCATGGTGGCTCATGCCTGTAATTCCAGCATTTTGGGAGGCCGAGCCGGGCAAATCACTTGAAGTCAGGAGTTCAAGACCAGAGTGGCCAACATGGTGAAACCCTGTCTCTACTAAAACTACAAAAATTAGTCAGGCATGGTGGCACATGCCTGTAATCCCAGCTACTCAGGAGGCTGAGTAGAATCATTTGAACCTAAGGAGAATCATTTGAACCCGGTGGTTGCAATGAGCCGAGATCGTGCCACTGCACTCAAGCCCAGATGACAGAGTGAGACTCTGTTTCAAAAAAAAACAAGAAAGAAAGAATGAAAATCAGCTGGAAGAGGGTAAGGAGAAGCAAAATTTATCTGCAACATTGGGGAGTGAATTTGTACAGAGGACATTCCAAAACATCCATGAAGTTTGACAAAAAAAAAAAATAGAAATACAAATGTAAAGTTTAAGGGAGACCATGAACCTAAGAAAACAGATGCTAGGGATTTTTGGGCTGAATACAAAACCTCTGAAAAGCAAAAGAAAAAAAATGTTTGCCAAAAGGCATCCTTTCCACATCTAGAGCAAACCCCACAAATATATATGAGTAATATCATGCAGGTTATGAAGTTCCTATGCAAAACCAGCAAAAATTTTATATACCAGAATTGCTGGAACAGTTGTAGATACTCCTTTTCTAAAAATGTGATTGTATAACAGCTCCAAAACACAAAGCTGGGCTACAAAAGTACATTTCACCACATACATCAATTTTCTCGAACCCTCTCACTCTCAGAATTGGCCAACTTTTAAAGTTCCAAAGTTGGTGAAGAGACTGCGTACCAGACCCTAAAATATGTTCTTCTCCTTTGTACTGTAGCAATGCCACATTTAAGAAAAACATGAAAACGCAACCAAAAACGAAGCAAGATTGCAGAATTTCCTGACATTGTATTATATTTCAGTAGCAGCCTCTGCATTACACACTGGAATACCTTAAACGTGTCTTTTGCATTGAATTTCCCTTTTTTTTCCAGAATAATAAAGAAGCACATTTATTGCAGTAAATAAAGTTGGCATTGCTCATATTAAACAAATAGGATGTCTGAACTGTATGCATTAAATATTTCAGAATGACAAAGGAAGCAAAGTACACATATTGGTGTTTATGCATTCAGAAAGAACAGATGCTCAGAAAGTACTAAATCACTCGTAAATATTAGAACAAAAAAAATGATGAGGTAGGGTGTAATTGGTGAGGGTTGGAGCTTTTTCTCACTTAAAATAGATTGGGCTCATTTGTGTGTGCAATGCATCAGTCCCTAATGCAAGAAAGAAAAGCCACGAATATGGACAGAATCAGTCTTCTCCAAATGGAAGATCCAAATCAGAACCTTAGAGGAGGTTTGCCTCAGCACTCGCTGTAGAAGTGGTTGGCAGACACGCAAATAGACACAAGGTAACATGACAGAGCCCTGTCGAGAGGAGGATCCGCAGTGGTCCCCACGGCCCTGGAGTGTTCTATAACGGGACTGACTTTCACGTGTGGTTCAGCAAACCATAGGTCTGGTTTGCTATACCCTGATCTTGTAGGTCATGTGATTGGACAAGCTCATTTGCCCTGGGTGGATGGTGTTCAGTGACTCCCTTTGCTGAGTCTTGCTAAACTTGTTGAGCATGCAGGCTAGTGCTTTAATGAAAGTGCTCTTAGGTGCATTTAGAAGCAGTGACCCGCCCTCTCCCTTCTTTGCTCTGTGTCAAAGTGTCATTGACACAGGACAGGGTTCCATACAGGAAGTGATTAATATGAGCCAATCTTGAGTAGGTTTCTTGTGGTTTTTAGTTTTGTTTTAGTCAAAAGAAGGGAAACTTAACCATTTCCAATAGGTTTGATGAAGGTAAAAGCATTTGCCTCATTCTTCTTTCCATGCAAAAGAGCATACTGGGAGACCACAAAAGCCAAGGCAATCTGTGGGCCTGTTCCCCCATTCCTCCCACCACGTATGGAAAAGCAGCAGAAATTTCTGTCTTTGAATGGATTCTACAGATGCCAGAGTATAAGAAAGTTCCAACAATTAGAAAGACCTCAAACTCATAAGGACCTTTAGAGTTGACCAAACACTTTCACGTAGTAATTTCATTTGAGCCACATAGCTTGTCCATGAGATAAGCCAGAGTTGACCTCCTCTGTATATGAGTTGATATTTGTAAAAATTGGAATGTACCATAATATGTGTCCTGTATGAGTGATGTTCATTATACAAGTAATTTTCATTGTTCCCCGCTAGTGTAGATAAGGAAATGTCTATAGGAAATTTTGTAACAGAGGCCATCCTCCAGCCCCCACAAATACATACCTCACCCTACCCCAGAATATATGGAAGAATATGTTCAAGAGAAAGTGGCTGCTCATGCCTTATTTTAATTTTTCTAAAACAGGAAGCAGGCAGAACAGCGGGGGGAAAAGGGAAGCTAACTCGTTCCCCTTTCATTTTCTCTGGGGCTGTCATGCAAAGTGATATTACAGAATATTTTAACTCCAGTCAATCAAATAAGAGAACAAATAATTAAAAGCATCATAGGTAAGAGTTAAAGAAAATTATTTTCTAAGCTGTTTGTTTGTTTTGAAATAGAGACGGAGTCCCAATACGTTGCCCAGGCTGGTCTCCAAAGCCTGACCTCCAGCAATCCTTCCATTTTGGCTTCCCAAAGTACTGGGATTACAGGCCTTAGGCAACACATCTGGCCCTAAGCTATTTTTAAGAAGACAATGTTTAACACATGATATGAACATATGTGTGTGGTAAGTAAATTAGAATGAGATTTCATTCTTTTTTCTTTTTTTTTCTGAGACAATGTCCCACTCTGTCGGTCTGTCACCCAGGTTGGAGTGTGGTGGTAAGATCATGGTTCACTGCAACTTCAAACTTCTGGACTCAAGTGATCCTCCTGCCTCAGCCTCCCGAGTAGCTGGGAGCATAGACTTACAATGCACTAGAATTACAAGCATGAACCGCCTTGCTTGGCCGAGATTTCTTTAAATTATTTGCTCTATGTTTCAGAGTTTTTAAAAGGTTACTCCTTATCTATCCTGATGACCAAACACCACTCAGGTTTTGGGCAATTTGTCTCATAGAAAATCCCCTTTTCTTTCTTTCAGTGACATATCATCACTTGAATGATGTAAATGCTATTGGCCTTTTTGGCAATCATCACAAAACTATTTTTTATTATTTTGAGCATCCTTGAGTATTGTTTGATTCTCTGTTCTTGTCACATTCTCTGTTTCTCCCTCCGTCTATCTTTCTGGGTTCCTCTTTCTCTGTCCATGCCTGTCATTTCACCCTCTCCTACTTTCTCCCACTACACACTATCCCTTCCCCACCTTACTCCTGTTAACTGATGTCCTTTATGTACCGAGAACAATATCAATTCATGAAACATTTCCCTCCCCTGGGCTCCCTCATATCCCTGCTCCACTCTTCCCACAGTCTGCCCCAAAATACCTTTTACAAGTGCTCGAAGAATCTCCTTAAAAATCAGTTCATCAGATATATGCCAATAGTGAAAACTTTGAGCTGATCCAAATGTTTCTCAGCAGGAGACTGATTAAATAAATTGTGGTGAGCTTATTAAATGGACTACCATACAACTATTAATAGTACAACCATTTATTGACATGGAAGGTTGTTTGTGACATTTTTTGCATGAAAAAGTGAGTTGTAGAGCAATATGTCTCATATGAAGATACTTTTAAGTGTGCATATTTGCAGAGCAATGATTTTAGAAGAATGTATTCCAAATTGTCAAAGGAGATTGCCTCTACATAGTGGAATTTGTGTTTATTTTATTTTATTGCTTTTCTTTTTTTTATCTGTATTTATTAGTTTTGTGACAAACCCATGTTTGTCTGTTTGTTCCTTGCAAAGTTAAAATGTTTCAAAAACACAAGGTTTGTCACTGCTATTCAAAGAAAGGTGTCAAGGATTCAATCTCTCCACCTTCCCAGTGCCATTTTCATTTCTGAGGTAGGGAACAGAAGGAAATGTTTCTCATGGGTTCTCAATCACGAGAAAAACAAAAGACAAGCTGAAGCTGTCATTGGCTTCATTTCTTCCCTTCCACCCACAGATTTAGCAGCATCCAACATATACAGAGCCCCTAGAGTCCAGCATGGCCCCTCACCTTGCTGACAGAAGCAAAATACGTGATCCGTAACTCTCAGGAACAGACTTGGTGATTCTCCTCTGGGCCGAGGTCAACATCTACACTTCATAATGCCCTGTGTATACCACCTGATTTATTTAGCCATAGCTTAGATTTAACGATGTGGACCCTCGCCAGAGATTTATCTCTGTAGATCATTTCTAGGGAAATTCATTGTGTATCCAAGATAGGAGAGTCAGAGGAATGTTTAAACTATTTAAACAAACCTGCTATCTTCAGTTTATTTAGCAGTACCCTTTATATACACAGTTATATTCACAACTGCAATAATTTCCAATTATTCTTATCTACTCAATAAGTAAATTAATAATAAGGGCAACTTATTGCTATCCATTTATTTGTATTACGACAATCCTGAAGGTAGTAAAACTGCATATGTTAACAAATAGCCAGTGATTCAGATTTTGGTTTAATTCAGATTGGACATTCCCCTGGTTGACTGAGTTCAACTTTATTGTAAAAATGCATCGACCAATTAATATCACCTAAAAACAATGCTTAGGGTTTATACATTGATTTCTTCAGTGAATAAACACTATGAAGCACCTACTCTGTGTCAGGTGCTGAGGGGACCCTAGGCAAGTGGACAGAAATAAAATTTGTATCTGCACTTAAGGATGTCTCAGACTGGTAGCAGACACAGATGAGTAAGGAAACAATTGTCCTCCAGGGAAATAAGTGTCCTAATAGAAACTCCAGCTATCTATGTGTTGATAACATTCAGCCTCTAACTTTTATTCACATACTCAGGAGCTTTTTGGATACCTCCACTTGGATGTTCCTCAGAAAATCAGAAACGACCCTGAATATTTAAAAGAGAAAGTTTAACGCTGCACAGGGAAGAGAGAGCCCTGAGAAGCCAAACGGAAAACTCTGAGGGATCCCTGAATCTGTCATCAGCAGGAAGCCACTATCACCCGTAGACTGGAGGGACAAAGGAAAGCCTCTCTGTCACTAGAGCACAAGGAGAGATCTTGCTGGAGAAGGCTGGAGAAAGCCTGTCGGGAGGGAGCTGGGGCTGCAGAGAAGATGCATCCACGACTGTAGATGCTGTCCGAGGTGGATATAGAAGAGGAGTAATTTCTCACTTTTCCCCCGCTCTTGTCCTCTAATCCCTGGCCAGTGCCTCCCATTGCCCAAACCATACCAGAAGCCCGCTGACATGGGAGCCTAGGAGTTCTAGTCAGCAAATCAGCTCCCAGTCATGCATGACAGAGGAAGGAAAGAGCAAGAAAAATGCATCTGTGGGCAAACAGATCCAGGACCAATATGTGCCTCAAACTCACTCAAAATGTTCAAAACTGTACTTTCTTAATTTTTTTTTCCCTGAAACAGAGTCTTGCTCGTTGCCCAGGCTGGAGTGCCATGGTGCAATCATGGCTTACTGCAGCCTTAACCTTTTGGGCTCAGGTGATCCTCCTACCTCAGCCTCTTGAGTAGCTGGGATAATAGGCATGCACCACCATACCCAGCCTAAAACTGTACTTTTCATCTCTCTCACAGCCCACCCCAACTCCAGAAACCTCTGCCTCTGCTTCGAATCCCAATGAGTGCTGGCAACAATTTCCCAAGTCAGAAACTTGGATAGCATCCTCGATGCGTTTCTCATCATCATTCTGATGATTAGTCACCAAATCCTTTGAGCTCTGTCTCCTTAATCTCTCAGACCAGTTCACTGTTCTCCATCCTAACCACTTGACCTGCTTTTAGGTCATCATCGCCTCTGACATTGATAACCACATCAGCCTCCTAACTCATCTCTTGCCGTTAGACTTGCCATCTCACTCTCTTTCAATTCATCCTACCCAGAGTAATCTTTACAAAGTACACATCTGATAATGTCAACCTCTTGCTTAAAGTCTTTCTTTTGTGGAGTACCAGTAGAGTGTCCTCAAAATAAAATCCAAACTCCTTTTCATATGAGGTCCTTCTAATCTCACCCCTTCTTCAGCCTCATCTTCTTGTTCATTCACTCATGCTTTTATTCAATAAGTGTTTGTTGAGTGCCTACTCCGTATCAGGTACTAGACCAAACACCGGGGACACTCCTTACCCTGAATGAGCCAGGTTCTCACTAACCAGCAGTCTGAGCCACGCTCCCTCTCTCTTCATCTTTTCCAGCCACTCCCTCCTTCACCCATCCCCATCCCCTAGCTTCCTCTTATTCTTCCTTCATATCTTAGATGACTTCCTCCAAGCAGCCATCCCTTGCTCTTCAAGCCTGGACTTATGCCCCTTCTAAGTGTTCCCAGAGTGCCTTGTGCATACTTTTTTCATGAGCTAGCTGCACTTTATTACAGTTATTTCTTTTGCTGGCCTAACTCTCCAACTAGTGTGCAGATTCTTTGGGAGCAGCAGCCCTATTTTATTCATCGTTGTATTTCCATCACCTAACACAGTATTGAGTGCATTGTAAGCCTTCAAATATTTATTAAATGAATCAATTAATTAACTAATAAGCACAAGGTGCTATGGGAAGGTGCCCTATGAGGGGCATCTTACCCACACTTAGAGGTTACAGAATGGTAGGAGCGAATGGTTAGGGAAGTCTTCCCAGAGAAGGTGGTATCTAAACTGTATTCTGAAGGGCAACTTGGAAAAGTTGTTGGGAGTTAAAAGGACAAAAATTAGGTGAAAAGGTAAGGGAAAACACACCAGTGAGAAGAGTTAGCATGATATCAACGCAGAGGATTTTAAGTAGCTTTATATAGCAGGTTCCTAAAGTTCAAGAGAAAGGATGGTGAAAGAGGAAGCTCATTAGGGATCATGAAGGGCTGTGCTAAAGGTTAGAAGCTTTACCTGAACTTCCTCAACGATGAAACAAGGAATTCAAATGATCACACTTGCGCTTACAAACAACACTCTGGCAGCTGCTGGTGGGTGAATTAGAGATGAGCAGGCCTGGCTGCAGGAAGAGCAGTTGAGACAAGAAATGATCAGGGCCTGAAATTGGACAGAGGGAAGAGGTGTTAAAGAAATGGAATTGACAGGACTTAGTAACAGACCGATAAGGGAAAGGAAAAAATAAAGGGTGACTCTAGAATGATGACTTCAATTTCACCATGTTGAGTTCAAGAAGCCTCTGGTGCTGGACCAGAGTCCAGGTAGAAATGTGCATTTGAACTAGATAAGTATGAACCCAGAAATGTTCTAAACTAGATACATGGGGCAGGAGTGACTATGAGAGAAATGAGATTAAGTGACAAAGGGGCAAGTTTATGGATGCTCACTACACAGGTCTTTCAACTATTCTCTAAATTGAATTTTTCATAATAAAAGTTGAGAGGGAAAAGTTGAGAAGAGGCTGATGATGAAATACTAAGTAGCAAAACTCTAGGAAGAAGATGAAATCAAGGGAGGTGTTTCAAGGAGGAAGAAATTGTCAAATTTTGCAGATCAGTAAAGTGAAATAAGAATTCTAAAGTATGTTGTGAATTAAGCAATTTAAAAACTAGGTAGGCCGGGTGCGGTGGCTCACACCCATAATCCCAGCACTTTGGGAGGCCAAGGCAGGCAGATCACTTATGGTCAGGAGTTCAAGACCAGCCTGGACAATATGGCGAAATCCCATCTCTACTAAAAACACAAATAAGTCGCAGGCATGGTGGCACGTGCCTGTAATCCCAGCTACTGGGGATGCTGAGGAAGGAGGATCACTTGAACCCGGGAGGTGGAGGTTGCAGTGAGCTGAGATCATACCACTGTACTCCAGCCTGGGGGACAGAGCAAGACTCCATCTCAAAAAAAAAAAAAAAAAGAAAAAGAAAAAAGAAAAGCTAGATAAAGGCAGTTTACTGGAGTGATGGGAATAGAAGAGAATGGGACTAAGCGGTGATTGGGAAGTGAAAAAGTAGAGACGACAGTGAGTGTAAACTCTTCTTTGGAGATTTAGTTGTAAAGGGAATGCAATATTAAGTGACAGAGAGGCTGGGCGAGGTAGCTCATACCTATAATCCCAGCCCCAGCTACTAAGGAGGCTGAGGTGAGTGGATCTCTTTAGCCCAGGAGTTTGAGGTTGCAGTAAGCCATGATCACACCACTGCACTCCAGCCTAGGGGATAAGATGAGATTCTGTCTCCAAAAATATAATAATAATAAAAACATTTAGAGAGGACTGTATAATCGAAAGCCTCTTTTTAAGATGGGAGCCATCGGAGCCTGTTTGTACTTTAAAGGGGGAAAGAATCAGGGTGGAGTTTTGGTATACAGGTGAGAGAGGAGATCAATGATAGTTCTGGGTCCTTGAAGAAAGGGAGACAGGAGCAGAGATTAGCTGCTGACAGCAAGAGAGATAACTTTTCCTGGAGCGAAAGAAATAAGGATGGGAGCAGATGCAGGTACATTTGTCGAAAGGAATGCAGGAAGTCACGTGAGTTCTTGTCCAGCTGCCTCCAGTTTCTGTATGAAATGTTGGAAAGGACAGTTGCTGATAGGGATGGGAAGGGGACAACCCAAACAGCAAGATAAGAGGACGGAACCACCCAGGTAATAGAGTTTCCATATATACCATGCAAGTTTACCAGTTTTTTTCATGGGATTGGAGAACTGTAGAGCAAAATATAATTAATACTACACTAGACTGTATGCAGCATAATTTAACCTTTCTTTAATGTCTTCATTGCCTGAGGATCGTGTTTACAAATATCAATTATAATTACAGTACAATCTGCTTAAAGAAGTGTGAGAGGAAGTGCTTGGTTGATAGAAACTTCAGGCTGACAGAGTTCACACTGCTTTGCCATAAACAGACATCCTACTGTATAATAGGAAAAAACAAACTGTTCTTCTACTATACTCTCGAAACTCTATTTGTGATACCAGATGTAAGGGAAAGTGAAAACAATTTTTTGTCTCTACACTCACACTTTCACAGAATACTTCTGTAACAAAAATATGTGGGGTTTTTCCCACACCAACCATTTCTCTGACACCAGCCAGGTGTCCTATAATTTAAAGTAAGTGTCCAATTCTGACACTACTTACCTGGAAATAGCATCAGATCCCACAGGTTAGGGCTCAGTCTCATAAGACTGCCCCTGACTTCAGATGCCAATCACAACTAGAGGTCTCCAGGTCACCCACAGCTTTTGTCCAACTTGGCTACAAATTGGAGGTTCCTTTGACTTCCTCCTCAGGTTCAATAATTTGCTGTAGTGGCTCACAGAACCCAGGAAAACAGTTTACTTACTATTGCATATTTATTTCAAAGGATGTTTTGAAATACACAAATGGAGGCTGGGTGCAGTGGCTCAGGCCTGTAATCCCAGTAGAAGCCGGCGGATCACTTGAAGCCAGGAGTTCCAGACCAGCCTGGCCAACATGGCAAAACCCTGTCTCTACTAAAAATATAAAAATCAGCCAGGCGTGGTGGTGCATGCCTATAATCCCAGCTACTCAGTTGCTGAGGCACAAGAATTGCTTGAACCTGGGAGGCAGAGGTTGCAGTGAGCTAAGGTTGCGCCAACGCACTCCAGCTTGGGTGACAGAGTGAGACTCTGTCTCAACAAAAAAGATACACACACACACACACACACACACACACAAATGGACAACCAGATGACAAGATATGTAGGGCAAAGTTCAGAAGGGTCTCAAGCACAGGAGCATCTGTCCCTGTGGAGTTTGAGTGTGCCGCCCTACCATCGTGTGTGGATATGTTCACCAACCCAGAAGCTCTCCAAACTCCACAGTTCAGGTTTTTTGTCTGTGTCTTTTTTTTCTTTCTTTCTTTCTTTCTTTTTGAGACAAGGTCTTACTCTGTCATCCAAGCTGGAGTGCAATGGTCTGATCGTGGCCCACTGCAGCCTCAACCTCCTGGACTCAAGTGATCCTCCCACCTCAGCCTCCCTAGTAGCTAGGACTACAGGCATGCACCACCATACCTGGCTAATTTTTGTATTTTTTATAGAGATGAGGTTTTGCCATGCTGCCCAACCTGGTCTCGAACTCCTGGGCTTAAGCAATCTGCCCACCTCGGCCTCCCACAGTGCTGGGATTATAGGTACAAGCCACTGCGCATGGCCCAGAGATTTTATGGAGGCTTCATCACATAAGCATGATTGGTTATTAACTCAATCTCCAGCTCCTGTTTCCTTCCAGAAGAATGGAAGGTGGGGCTGAAAGTTCCAAGCTTCAAATCATGGCTTGGTCTTTCTGGTGGCCAGTCCCCACGTAGGAGCCTACCAAGCATCACCTTGTCAGAGCAAAAGATGCTTCTATGACCCAGGAATTCCAAGAAGTTAGAAGTTTTATGTCAGGAACTGGGGTCAATGACCAAATATTAGAACAGAAGATGCACATACAACCCCAATGGCTCACGAAATTACAAGGGTTTCAGGAGCTCTGTGCCAGGAACGAGAGTAGGGACCAAATATGTATTTTTGTATTATTTTGCACCTTCCTATGCCTCACAATGCTCATCTGCAAACCAAAGCACTTGAACACAACCAGATGGGTCTCAATTCTTATAATGACTGTGTGATAGGTGCCTTTAGGTCACCTTTGCATTGTGCTGGAGGCTCTTGCCTCAGAGCAGTGTTTTTGAGGATGTTTTCCTAAGAAGTACTCAAAGAATTTCCTGAATTAGCACAGCTTCCACTTAAGATGCCATAAAGTTTTCCTGGGCTAAGAATCCATTGCAGACCATGTGACCTTCAGTAATCTCCCTCCAAAATACCACAGAATATAATTTAAGTCAGATTGGGTTTAGGTCAGTCTCTTCCATAAATTATTTCTTTGAATAATTATGAGGTAGAAAGTTGAAAAACTCATTCTATGAGAATGAATAATAAACCTATAAGCCTTAAATCTAAAAATTAGCAAAAGTGTTTAATGACGACATTGTTTTAAGGGTACTGTAAGTCTAGGGAGATCTCTCTGTCTCTCTCTCTTTTTCAAACAGGACTTACACAACGAATACTTTATCTTAGCCATAAGTAACCAAAGCTTTTATTTTTAAAACAAAACAAATGAAATAAACATGAAAGAAAGTACAGATATTTTCTGCCCTTTCACCTCCACCTTCTCACCCTATTTTCCCCTAAAAATCTATCAACTTTCTACTTAGTGATAAATACATACACTTTTCTGAAAATCTCTGCTACTGTTCTATAAATATTTGTTGTGCTTATTCAGGTAAACCACATTTTTTAAAAACAAAAGGTTTGTTAAGACATGAATGAATCAATAAACATTTATTTTACCCAAAGTTAACAATAATAATGTCATATGTAAAGTTTGCCATTTTTTAAAATTTGTATTTTACTTTAAGTTCTGGGATACAGGTGCAGAATGTGCAGATGTGTTACATAGGTATACATGTGCCATGGTGGTTTGCTGCACCTATCAATCCACCATCTAGGTTTTAAGCCCTACATGCATCAGGTATTTGTCCTAATGTTCTCCCTCCCCTTTCCCCCCACCCCTGGCCGGCCCTGGTGTGTGATGTTCCCCTCCCTGTGGTCATGGGTTCTCCTTGTGCAACTCCCACTTATGAGTGAGAACATGCAATGTTTGGTTTTCTGTTCCTGTGTTAGTTTGCTGAGGATAATGGTTTCCAGCTTCATCCATGTCCCTGTAAAGGACATGAACTTATTCCTTTTTATGGCTGCATAGTATTCCATGGTATATATGGGCCACATTTTCTTTGTCAAGTCTATCATTGATGGGCATTTGTGTTGGTTCCAAGTCTTTGCTATTGTAAATAGTGCCGCACTAAACATAAAAGTTTGCCATTTTTATTACCTGGTTGCAGCTGGTGGTAACCAGGTTGCTACAGCTGGTTTGTCAGGGAACTTTTTATTATTTTCTTGTATAGTGTCTGCAGTTGGCTTTCCTGGAAACACTCTTGAAACTCAAAGTTGCATGCTGAAGATTTATTGGAGAGCTCTCTAAGGAGATATATTTGCAAAGAGGAAGGGGAAGACAAAATTGGGCAGTGGGAGAAGCCAATTCCCAGTTCATTTGCAAGTGAGACTTTAACCCAACAGGGAGCTCTGGAATGGAGATGGCCCTTCTGAGTTGTCTCAGATCTAGGTAATTGGGCTACGCGTTTGTACCTGCCCGTGAACTGGGCTTTGGTTGCAGGTCATGGGGTGGAGATAGTTTGGCATGGTAATTTTCTATGGCAAAGGGCAGAGAGAGACACAGCTGCGAGCTATCAATTAATATTCCCAGCAGCTGGAGTTAGATGAGCCAACCCTGAAGAGGAGATTCTATGGAGCACCACAGAATCCACCAAAGCCTACCACCGTACCTTGCAATTCCACTTGTTTCTACAAGGTTGCCCCATCTAGGAGTTGCTTCTCCAGGAGTTTGGTTGGGAAACCTCCCATGTTTTCTGGACAACTTAAACAGGTTAGTGTGATGGAATACAGCCTCTGATGCTGCCATTGATCTTAGGGTCATAACTGATACTTATTATCCTCCTTCACTGTCCACCCTCATTCAACACCTCTATTGGTCTAGGCAGCTTGCCTGGTAGGGTAATTTCAGCTGTCATTCTTGAAGAATTTGAGCCTTTAGTTACCATTATCCTCCTCCAGTGGTGGCTGTTGATGGTATCCATTTACTTGTAACAAAAGGGCATGGGAAAACCAAGAGAGGCTCCATGGATCACCTGAGCGCCAAACACATTCTTTACTGCCCCCAGAATGGAGCAATAGCCCTACCTTCTTCTGATGATCACGAACAATTACTTTTGCCAAGATAATGATTCCTTTTCTTGCTTGCTAGTCTCTTGTAAAATGGAGCCCACAGTGACCAGATAGCAGCTGGAGCTCAAAATGTAATACTTTTTATTTTAAGTTCCAGGATACATGTGCAAGTTTGTTACATAGGTAAACATGTGCCATGGTGGTTTGCTGCACCTATCGACCCATCACCTAGGTATTAAGCCCCACATGCATTAGATATTTATCCTGATGCTCTCCCTCCCCCCGCCCCCCCCGCCACTACTCCCCACCCCAAAAGGCCCCAGTGTGTGTTGTGTCCCTCCCTGTGTCCATGTGTTCTCATGAAATGGAGTAGTTTTATTATGTGCTTTGGTAACAGGGCCTCCAGACCCACAAAACCCAAAGCAAAGATAGAAAGTACAGATTTCTCAAATGGCTTCCTGGGAGTGATGATACAAAGGGACATTCTTATACTATTCCTTGGTTCCCAAACCCTTGTATTCTTTTTTTTGAGATGGAGACTTGCTCTGTCACCCAGGCTAGAGTGCAGTGGTGCAATCTTGGCTCACTACAGCTTCCGCCTCCCAGGTTCAAGTGATTCTCCCACCTCAATCTCCTGAGGAGCTGGGATTACAGGTATGTGCCACCACACCTGGCTAATTTTTGTATTTTTAGTAGAGACAGGTTTTCACCATGTTGGTCAGGCTGATCTAGAACTCCTGGCCTCAAGTGATCCGCCCATCTCAGCCTCAGTCCCAAAGTGCTGGGATTACAGGTGTGAGCCACCGCACCCAGCCAAAACCTTTGTATTCTATTAGGGATACAGAAGTACCATATAATGAATTATCTCACATCCTGGGATATGGTACCTAACAAACTCACAGGGAATCATTTCCAAGATGGAGGCTCAGATGCATTTTTAAGAGTTTGTTTCACCACCCTATCAGGCTGATGGCTTCTGGGGATATAGTATATGTATCATAGAACCAGCAAACCCCATGGCCCTGAGCCACAGCTGCACCCCTTTGTTATAAAGTGGGTCCCTAGGTAAAGTCAGAAAGAGTCCAGCTCACAATGGACAGCTCTAGCTACATGGCTACTTGATGTCTCATGGTCATATGTTCTAACCTTGCCATGGCCCAATAGCCCATAGAGCTGCTTTTTAAATGGTTTGTAGTTCTTTGCAGCAGAAGGCATGGCTTTGTGTCAGACCCCCAGAGGTCTAATATGACTTCCCTTTCAGGACTTGCCATGAACTTCAAATGACATTTTTTCCCTATGACAAGTACCTCTAATACATGCATTTTGAATGGTGCTGATGTTGCCCACAAAAGAGCAAAAATAGATTCTTGGGTGGAAATAAAATTCTTAAATATCATAATGGTTTGTGGTCCTCCAAAGTTCGTCCCTACCTGACAATATCTTATTCTTTATGTCATTTCTCTTATTGAGTTTTCTTGGGTATTGCATGAGCAATATTGACATTGACTTTATGGAAAATACACAAAAGGTATAAATACATCAATGGTACAAAACTGTGGTGAATAGATGGCTGTGATTGGCAGATGGATTGCTCTGTCTTGAGGTTGTGTGGTGAGAGGTGGACTGTGTATGTCTATTGGCCACCATTGGCTACCTTGTGGGTATTGTCTATGTTTGGCCCTCATTGCTATTGCATGTGACTTGGACTTTCAGAATTAAGTAAAAATAGTTTATACATTATTATTTAATTCTACAAAAGCCATTTGACCCATCATTAATTTTGTCAACTGCTAAAAAGAAATACTGAGATCATTTTTCTGAATATCTATGATTTTATTGAAAGCCCATTAAACTCATGACAGTCTATGTGTCTTACATTGTAATAGTTCTTAATAAAGCAGGTAAACTTACAGAATATTTCAAAAATTTCAAACAGAATTTTGAGCAATGTAACACTGCTACTTCCTTAGTTAAGAACAGACAAACAAATGATGATGAAATGATTGGGACTTAAAAAGTTGCAGAAATCCTTACAAAACCTGGTCGTGCTCATACATTTGCCTAAACTGCAATTTCAATAGTGATGAAACAAAATCCAGTATTTTGAAAGAACTGCCATTGAGCAATAATTCAAAGACATATGTATGAGTTGTTAGTTAACATTAAAAAGCAGTTAATTGGCACATTAAAAACAAGAAAAAATTTTATTCAGATTGCTGAAAGTTACTGACAATAAAACCCTTCTAATGGCAACTGTTGTTTCAGTGATGATTGTATATGGCAAGAAGGGATGTTTGTAAGTTCTTTAGAAACTGATTATACTAGAACATCGGTTTTTGCTACTATAAAGTTTTGTTTGGTAAAACACAAGTACCATTGGAAAATCAGGTGTCCTGTGCTTCTGATGGAGCAAATTCCATAGCTGGAAAACACAAAGGTTTATAGCTCACCTAAAAGGAGTATGTCTTAATGTTCTTGCATTAAACTGCATTGTTCAGCCAGATCAACTGGTTGCAAAAATGTTAACCCAGTTTTTTATCACTCTCTCACTATAATAATTAAAACCATCAATAAAATGTAGTCATATAGTAAGTCACATTTTCTGCCTTTTCAGAAAATAAAGTGTTGATAAGAAACAGTATATAAGTCTTCTACGTACAAAAGTCAGACGTTTTTCTGAAGAAAACTGTCAACAAAATTTGTAAACTTTTTTTTTTTTGAGACAGAGTCTCGCTCTTTCACCAGGCTATAGTGCAGTGGCACAATCTCAGCTCAGTGCAACCTCCACCTCCCGGTTCAAG